>WNWK01004885.1:0-72500 GCA_009830355.1 Cherax destructor
TGAGTGCAAGGAGTATGGCAAACAGTTCTGTCTGAAGGGTAGAGGCCCAGTTATTGATGTGGGGCTCCAAGAGAGCCATCACTCTGTATGACAACAGCACCTACCAGCTGCAATCTTTTGACTACCGCCCACAGGATGGGATGGGGCATAATAAAGATATTAAACTAAAACTAAAACTACCAGTAAAAACCAGTGGATTGGTGAACAGAACCATCAACGTAAATAATTTGTGAGAGTGTGATGTTTGGCTAAATTATCAATACAGCTTAAGGCATCATGTTTGGCTTCAAGGCGAAGCTTTGTTGTGATTTAAGTAGTAGTTTGGGGAAATGGAGGGATGGTAGTTTGGAATGGGGTAATATTCCATGGAGCGGAGAAGTGCCGCTGTTGCCTTACTTGCCACAGATCGTATCTGATTCATGCGGAGGTCGGTTCCAGTTTTTCGATCCATCTGGAGGGATGTTCACCAGTTCATTTAGGTCTTCGATTTTCAGTCTGGTTAGCGGCTCGCTAAAAACTGAGTCATACTGGGACTTAAGTAATTCACTCATTTCCTTGCTGTCATCTGTGGGACCCATCCCGTTTAAGTAGGGGCCCAATACTGGTTGTTGTTCTCGACTTTGATTTTGCATAAGAAAAAATACTTTGGGTTTCTTTTAATTTCATTTATGGCTTTTAGTTCTTCCCGCGTTTCTTGATTCCTGTAAGATTCCTTTAGTTTTAATTCGATGTTTGCTATTTCTCTGACTAGTGTCTCCCTCAAGGACATTACCAGTAACAGACAGGACAAGCTTCAATCCACTGCAGAGGTATAACAATCCCTTGTAAAGACTGCAGCAATTACGTCGGCGAAACATCCAGAAACCTCAAACACGTATTTCAGAACACCAGTATGCAGGCAGATCTAACGACCCAAGAAATGCCTGTGTTCAACACCGAAATTCACATAGCCATTTAATCAACTACAGAAACGCAAGACTCATCGCCAGAAGATTTAGATTTTGCCACGAAGTGGCTAGTATATTGTGCACCCCATATCCATCCTGTGGACGGTAGCGCAAGAGCATATGGATACACAAAAGGCCTAGGCACTAGGCCCCAAAGGGGTTAACAATTGTACATTTGGGTTTATATCTACATTTCAATTATCTGTTACAAGCAAATTTAGGAAATTTGCTTAGTACAAATGGTATCTTATTTCATGAATAAGATATCTTGACATGTCACAAGGTTATTATACTGTCTATCTCTATATTCCATCAATAAGTGCACAGTCAAGCACATAGTGTTCAAGACAGTGACCATATGCCTGATTCGCCAGAAGACAACACTCAATGCCGAAGAATCCTAGAATCATCACTTATCTGCATATTCAACAACTTTAACCTGAACAACGGCTTCTACAACATAGCTGAACCTTGCCGGAAACTTCTTCATCGCTTTCCCAAGAACTTAAGAATGGAACACTGCAGAAGGTCTACCCATATACTGTTGGTGTTGGTGGGTTGGTTTGGACATGGACTTGCCAAGTATGGGCCAGTAGGCCTGTTGCAGTGTTCCTCCTTTCTTATGTTATTATGTTCTTATACTTGTCCAATCTCTTTTTATGTTACCCAAGGTTTTAACTATCACACTACTTTGAAGACTGTCACATGCAGCATTCTCCACCTGACTAAATCCTATAAATACTCATGTTTATGTTATTCATGTAGATCTGTTTGTGACTCGATAAAGCCTGCGTGGGCGAAACGTTGTCAATAAAGGATCACATTATACTGCTTATGTGTTTATTTTTCCGTGAGTAGGAGGTAACATAATATTAACATATTAGTAAAAATTGAAATTATCTTATAGGAAAATAATATTGAGCATTTTTGAAAGTAATTTACAGTATGAGTATTTAGTTTAGGAGAGTAGGTGGTTTTTGAGAAGAGTCTTAAATTGATTTTCAAACAAGGTTAGCTTAGTATTTACTGGTAATGAATTCCAGATTCTGGGCCCTTTATGTGCATAGAATTTTTACATAGGTTGATATGGACTCGGGGTATATCAAAAAGTGACCTGTGTCTTGTGTTGTGGTCATGGGTCCTATTAAAGAAACAATGGGAAGAACAAAAAGCTATAAATGAAATTGAAAGAAACCCAAAGTATTTCTTTTCTTATGCAAAATCAAAGTCAAGAACAACATCCAGTATTGGGCCCCTACTTAAACGGGATGGGTCCTCACAGATGACAGCAAGGAAATGAGTGAGTTACTTAATCCCAGTATGACTCAGTTTTAGCGAGCCCAACCAGACTGAAAATTGAAGACCTAAATGATTTTTTATGAGAGTGCCACAGAACTTGAAAGACGCATGCCTATCTGACATCACCACGACGCCAAATTACTTCGAAAAGGCAATAAACGACATGCCCATGCACTCCGCTCAGGCCCAGACTCATGGAACTCCGTGTTCATCAAGAACTGCAAGATTTTTAGATTTTGCCACCGAAGTGCTAGTTTGTGTGCACCCCATATCCATCCCTGTGGACGGTAGCGCAAGAGCATATGGATACACAAAAGGCCTAGGACTGGGGCCCCAAAGGGTTAACAATTGACATTTGGGTTCATATCTACATTTCAATTATCTGTTACAAGCAGGTATCTTATTTCATGAATAAGATATCTTGACATGTCACATAGGTTTTTTATATTGTCTATTCTATATTCCCCCAATAAATTTCAAATTAAGCACATAGTGTTCCGACAGTGAATATGCCTGATCACATAATTTGCATTTAGTTTGATCATCATTTCTCCCAAATTAAATCCTTAGCCAAAATCAGCCCGGCCCCCACTTTTTGGGGAAGTTGCTCCACAAACATGTCAAGAACTGCAAGAAGCCCTATCACGTGCTTTTAACATCCTATGGAAAAGGGGGCATGGACACTGGAGTCATCCCAGTTACTAAAAACAACAGACATAGCCCCACCCCAAAGGGGGCAGTAAAACAATAACAAAGAACACAGAAAAGCGCTAACGTCCCATATCATAAAAATCTTTGAAAAGGGTTCCCAAAACCGTCCTTTTCTCATCTTGATACTCATCAATTGCAAACCAGGGCAGATGGGTTTAGATTTATTATAATCAAATAGAAGCGCTAAACCAGCATGGGTTTAGAGCAGGCCCTCTGTCTCCCAACTACTGGAACTATGACAAGGTCCTGGATGCTCTAAAGCAAACAAAATCAGATGTTATATACACAGACTTTGCAAAGCCTTTGACAAGTGTGACCAGGTGTAAAGCACAAAAATGCGTGATAAAGGAATAACAGGAAAAGTTGGTAGATGGATCTATAATTCCCCAACAAGTAGAACACAAAAGTAGTAGTCAAAGAGTAAAGTCTGAGGCAGCTACTGTGAAAACCCCTGTTCCACAAGGTACAGTTTGCCCCATCCTGTTCCTCATCCTCATATCGGACATAGACAGGGATAAAGCCACAGTGCCTTCTTCCTTTGCAGATGACACCGAATCTGCGGGGCCCTTCCACCATTGAAGACACTGCAAGCCCCCAAGCAGACATCAACCATATTTTTAAAAGGGGGAAAAAGAAAAAATTTTGAAGTTCAATGATGAGAAATTTCAATTCCAAATATGGAAAATGTGAGGAAATTAAAATCTCATCAAGTATAAAACAAATTCCAACCACAAATAGGGGCAAAAAACTAATGTCAAAGACCTGGGAGGATCATGACAGATGATCTCATCTTCAAGGACCATAAACTGTAGCAATCACATCTGCCAGAAAAAAATGACAGGATGGATAATGAAAACCTTCAAAACCAGGGATACCAAGCCCATGTTGCACTTTTCAGGTCGCTTGTTCTATCTAGGCTGGAATATTACTGCACACTAACTGCCCTTTCAAGGCAGGTGAAATTGCTGACCAGAAAATGTACAGAGAACCTTCATGGCACAAACTGCAATAAACCACCCTCAATTACTGGGAACCTTGAAGTTCCTAAACCTGTTTCCTAGAACGCAGGCGGGAGATATTACTTATTATACTCTTGGAAAATCCTAGGGGATTAGTACCAAATTTGGGCCCGAGGCCACTCCTACAAAAGCAAAAGACTCGGCAGACGATGTAACATCCTAATAAAAGCGGGGTGCCACAAACGCTTGAGAGACAACACAATAAGTGCCAAGGGGAAGACCTCAGCTGCCTCCCAGCATACATGGGGGGATTACCAATAGACCACCGGGGTGTTTTCCCAACAGGCCTGGACAGGCCCTAAGTCGGGCCTGCCCAAACCAGGCCGTGGTTCGTACGGACGCGGGGCAGCCAGCAGTAACAGCCTGGTTGATCAGGCTCTGATCCAACAAGGCCTGGTCACAGACCGGGCCACAGGGGCTTGACCCTGGAACTTTCCGGTAAACTCCAGGTAATAGGGTTTTCCAGGTTTTTTTCATATCACCTTTTAGGTCTGGAGTCTGTTCTCATAATACAATTTTTGGACCTTTTTATTAGGCTGGTAAGGACTGATGGTAGCATTTGGGGTTGTTCTCTGGTTATTAGACCCTTCTGTATTGTTTTTCATATTGGTGCCTTTTGTTAATGGATTTAAATGCTGGGTGTTAGCCAGGGTTGTTAAGTCTCTTAGCTGTGATCTGTTTAGTTTTTTTGGGGAATGTTTGTTAGAGAGGTGGTGTTTTTTAAGGAAATTTTGATGCATTCATTAGTATTTGAATATGTTTTTTAATTCATTATGCCAATGTTAATCATGGGTTTGTAAAGTTTTAAAGCTGACTCATTATGTAGTCTGAAGGTAACTTTTGTAATTTCTTGGGGCAATTTACCTAGGTTGGTTATGAGAAAGGACGGTGGGGGTCTGTGGTGTTGTCGTGATTATGCCTGATTTTAGAGGGGATATGTGTTAGTCCAGAGTGGTCTAATAATGAGGTTCCCAGTCTCGGAGATTCTTAGGTTTTGATATTGTTGGTAGTAACAAGCAGTTCCAAGGTTTGTGAATTCGGTTACCTGTGGGTCCTGGTCGGGAGGGGGATTTACTTGAAATTTCCCCTGTCCAAAGGTCTTTGTTCAGGCCAGTATCAGGTTTTGTTTTTCACAAAGTGGGAATGTTTGACTGGGGAATCTGAGGGTGTTTATCACTGTGAGGGGGTTTTTTTCAGGTCTTTTGATTTAAATTTACTATAATATATTTTCCATTTCTCATCCCCGGGAAGAGTTATTGCCGATATAAAGTAGTATGGATTTCTTGGGCACCTCCAATTCTCTGGGAAAAATCGTGGGGTCGAATACGGTCGTTAGGAAATGTGGGATCACTCTGCATTCTCTACTGTGATATTAACATCACCAAGTCCTTCTTTAGTTCAACAACATTTAATGTTTCACGGTTCACCTCATTATTGTTCAAATTCATTAAAGTTCAATTCGATGGTCGAGATGAAATGATAACCAGTTACCGTTCCAACATACCCAAAATGGCCCCGTATAGCGTCATTCACTAATGACACACGATGTCGTTCCCCTCCAAATATCATATTTAACTGATTCACTGGACTAAACCCGTCCCCAATATTCACCGGGATACCTGGAGAGAATTCCAGGGGTCAATCCCCCCCGCGGCCGGCTTGACCAGGCCTCATGTTGGACCAGAGCCTGATCAACCAGGCTGTTACTGCTGGCCCACGCAGTCCAACGTACGGGGCCACAGCCTGGCTGGTCAGGAAACCGACAGGTCCCCGGGTCCGGTGCCTGCTAAGAAGCCAGGGGGTTTGTTGGTAATCCCCCTGATGTATGCTGGGAGGGTTGAACAATCTTGAGCCCCTGACACTTATTGTATTGTCCCTCAACGTGCAGTGGCACCCGTGTCCTTCATTGGGGGATGTTACATAGCCTGCTGAGTCTTTTTGCTTTCGTAGGGAGTGATGTTCGTGTGGTTTGGTACTAATCCTGAAAATTTTCCATTGTATAAAATAATGTATCTCTCCCACCTGCGTTTAAGAGTACAGGTTTAGGAACTTCAAGCGTTCCCAGTAATTGAGGTGGTTTATCACAGTTATGCGTGCCGTGAAGGTTTCTGCACATTTTCAAGGTCAGCAATTTCACCCGCCTTAAAGGTGCGGTTAGTGTGCGCAATATTCCACCTGGGAAGAAAAAACCTCTGTAAGTGTCAACATGGGCTTGGCATCCCTGGTTTTGAAGGGGTTCTCATTATCCATCCGGGTCATTTTTCTAGCAGAGGGCTTCCAATGGTGTTATGGTCCTTGGGTGAGATCCCCCTGACATGATCACTCCCGGTCTTTGACATTAGTTTTGCCTATTGTGTGGTTTGGAATTATTTTGTACTCCGATGAGATTTTAATTTCCGTTTTCCATATCGGAGTAATTGAAATTTCCTCATCATTGAATTCATATTGTTTTCTTCATAGCAATAACCGAATGGTTATTCGCAAAGGCATTCTATACGTATCCAAACGCAGAAAAAGGGGTCAATGGCAGAACAGCCTTACGAAAGCCATATTGACTAGTGGAGAGACTACTGTGCATCTCTAAATACCACATCAAACATCTATTAACTGGGCGTTCTATCACCTTGCAAACTCCACTGGTAAGAAGCGTGGGCGGTAGTGGGGTATAAAGGTCCCGTAGTACCTGGTTTAGAAAAGGAGAACAATAGCAGACTTCCACAGTTGGGGAAAACTCCTTGCGACCATATAAGATTAAAAAGTCGAAAGGCGCAAGAAGACTGTGTAATCCCGTAAAAAATAGGCCCCCAGCTGCCGATGATCGGAAGTGGAGAGTGTTGCCTCCAGTTCTTGAAGGTAAAAAGGCACATTATAAGATTCTTGTCTGAAAAGAAAAAAATCTTGGGCTTTTTTGGGGCAAGACTTAGAAGAAAGGAACGAGGGGCATAGATGGAGCCCCTGAGAAATGTGGACCAGACGATTACCAATTTCAGTGGCAACGGCAAGAGGGTTTTATACGTGCCGGCAACCTGAAGAACAGGGGGCCGGGTGGGGAGAATTTACCACTCAATTTCGCCTTTTTCCAGATTGCACTCATCGAGGAAGCCGAAGTGATGGTGGAAACGTAATCCCACCAGCAAGTGTGTTTAGCATCCCCCGGATGACACGTCGAGCCATTGCTCTCTTCTGCTTAAAATCAAGGAGTCTCTCTGTGGTTCTGTTATACCGGTACCTGCCCCCCTGCAGCGATTTCAAACGTATTGCCCGAGCACAAGCAGGAGACCACCAAGGCACACCCCTTCTGAAATGCTTGCCTGAGGTTTGGGGGATAGAATTTAAGCTGCAAGGAAAAACGGAGGACGAAGAGATGTAAAACCCATCAATGGAGGGCGAGGAAGGGTGTCTGAAAGACAGTACGATGTGTGTAAAGGTCCCATTTTCAGGTCAATTTGCCAATGTGGGTTACGAAAAAGGGGGAGAATACGAAGGGGACATGAGGACATTGAAAAATGACGCTGTCATGTAAGTCCGGGAGGACAGACCAGGTGAAGTCAAGGAAGTTGAGGAAGAGCAGATGGAGAGATCGATGCAAGAGAAAGAATGAGTTCGAGGATCAAAATGGGTTGGAGTACCCGTATTTAAAACATGGAGGGGAGAGAAGCAAGAAATGCCTCTAACTGAATGCCACGGGCCGGCCCCCCAAAGAAAATGGTGCGTTAAAATCACCAAGTAACGAAGGGTGGCGAAGGAAGAAACCCCGAAAATCAACATCTGGGATAGACAAAGCCCGAGAGGGGGAGATATATAAAGAACAGTGTGTACAGTGGTACCTCGTTACGATATTAATCCGTCCCAGAGGGTTTTTCTATAACCGAAAAATGGTTATCCAATTCCCTTTTTTCCCCCCTAAGAAATAATGGAAATAAAATTAACCGTTTCAGACACCCACAAGTATTAAAATAAAAAATTTGTACATTAAATTACACAGGAAACAATGGTTTAAGAATAAAACAATAATAACATGTCACTTTTCCTTTATTGGAGTTGTTGATGTGTGGAAGACAGGAGGAGGGGGAAGGGAGGAAGAGGATGGAAGACTTTTGTTTTTGGGAAGGGAAATCCCTTCCATAAAACTTAGTACCAAGTCCTTTCCTGGGTTACTTTCCTTCTTTGTTTTTAATGCCACTAGGACCAAACCGAGTCACTGGGACCCCGTTGCCCCAAAAAGTGTTCCAGAAAACCTGTTTCTGGCGAATTTTTGGGTTGGCCGGCGATACAGCTGGCTGGCTTCTGACCATCTGGCTGGCTGCCCCGGCTGAACGCTGGTTGGATGGATGGCCAGCCTGCTGGCTGGCTGGCTGGCTTTGCTGACCATCTGGCTGGCTGAACACCCGGCTGGATGGATGGCGTGCGGCCGCTTCTGACCATCTGGCTGCTGAACAGCGGGCCCGGATGGATGGACGGCGGTGGTGATGGATGGACAGCCGGCTGGCTGGATGGATGGACAGCCGGCTGGCTGGATGGATGGAACACTGGCTAACTGGACTGAACAGCCAGCTGGATGGCCAGCCAGCCGCCGACCAGCCAGCCGGCTGGCTGTGACTGGGGGGCCCGGCTGGCGGGCTGACTGACTGACTGGTTGGCTGGCCTGGTGACTGACTGACTACTGACGGGGTGACTGGTTGGCTGGCTGGCTGACTGACTGAGTCTATCTCACAGGAACACTAAATAAATTTCATGTGTAAATTACCTAGGTTTTAAGGAGAATATAATAATAATGATAATAATTAAAGCATGGTGACCAGCTGCACAAAGGGCCCCAGTCTTATCACTAATCTAATTACAAAATGACATTGATGAGGGTGATTATTATTTTTATAATAAATAAAACGTTTAAACCACGGGGTTATACAGCGCTGCAGGTTTTGTAGGATGCAGGGAGAGTGAGGTGTAAGGGGAGATGGACGATTAGTAGGGTATGGAGTGCTAGATGACGGTGGAGTGCAGGGGAGGAGGGTAGCAAGAGATCGAGGTAGAAGGGACTGAGGGAGGTCTAGAGGATAATCTTCGGGAGATTGTGTAGTAAGTCAGTTTCTGTCAAAAAGTCAACAAGAGAGTCAGGATTAAAGGAGGGGTCCATCTGCAAGAAGGGAAGGTAAAGAAAGGGCCGCAGAGCGAAGACGTCGTTGAAGGTAAATTCTGCGTGCTCGTTGATAGAGTGGGCAGTCCAACAGGATATGTCGGAACAGACACTGGAACCTGACAATGCTCACAGAGAGGGGCAGGAGCCTCCATGAGATACCCATGAGTAAGACGAGTGTGGCCGATGCGAAGACGGGAGAGTAGTCTCCCAACCTCGACATTGGTGACAAGAAGAAGGCCAGAAACCTATAACCGGTTTAATAGAATGAAGTTTGTTATTCAGCAGGTCAGACCAGCGTTGTTGCCAACGGGTGCGAAGGTGGAGCAATGACCGCAAAATAGTCCGTGAAAGGAACACCTCTATATGAAACTGGAAGGTCATGTACTGCTGACCGCGCACCAGTGTCTGCCTGTTCATTGCCCTTACGTCCAACATGACCAGGGACCCAACAAAAACAATATCTTTTATGCTTGCTAAAGATACGGCGTAACCAAAGGTGGATACGAAGAACTAGGGGGTGGGTGTATCAATTTTACGGATAGCCTGTAAAGCACTAAGGAGTCTGAAACGACCACAAATGGTGACTCAGGCATAGATGCAATACGGATAAGGCCACAAGAATGGCATACAATTCAGCCGTAAATATGCTAGCCGAGGGTAATAGATGCCCTCGTAACTGTCCGGAAACACTGCTGCGAATCCGACGCCGTCCAGATGACTTTGAACCATCAGTGTATACTGCGATGGCATGGGAATGAGAACGGAAGTGGTCTAGAAAGAAAGAGCGAGAAGCCGCCATAGGTAGGTGGGCTTTCGCGCAAGGTAGAGGAATAGAACAGACACGGACAGCAGGAACTTCCCAAGGGGGTAGGGGAAAGGGAGATGTCCACATGAACAATAAGGGGAGCTGAAGGAAGACACAGGGAATGTAGACGAAGAGAAAAGGGACGAAGTAAGCAGGGGCGACGAACAAATAAAGAGCGCCTACTAACATCTGTAACAATCCTATACATGGAAGGATTGCTCAGGTCATGAGAGCGAACATAATAGCGAATGCAATGTGCATCTCGACGATCGGACAAGGATGGAATGTTCGCTTCTACATAGAGGCTCTCAACCGGGGAAGAACGAAAAGCACCAAGGCATAAGCATAATCCCTGGTGATGGATGGGATTAAGGCTGGAAAGAGTGGCAGGAGAAGCTGCTGAATATATCTGGTCACCATAATCGAGTTTCGATAAAATTAGGGCCGAATGTAGGCGAAGGAGAGTTCTACGATCAGCCCCCCATGAAAGATGTGCGAGGGTTTTAAGGAGGTTCAGCCGGCTATGACAAGTCGCCTTCAGAGAGGTAATGTGAGGTTTCCAGGACAATCTGCGGTCAAACAGGAGGCCGAGAAACCTGACTGTATCACGTTCTGGGATACGTGAGCTGTATAGGTACAATGGATGATCAGAGACCACTGAACGTCTAGTGAACGTAATTTGATGAGTTTTGCCACTAGAAAATTTAAACCCGTGAGTGGTGGCCCAATCAGAAACCTGGTTGATGGAATGCTGGGGGAAAATGCAATGATGTGACAGTCAGCACCTGCACAAGCTATAGCAAAGTCATCCACATAGAGCGATGACCAAATATTGATGGGAGAACAGATGCCAGATTATTTATAGCAAGCAGAAAGAGGTTGTGCTCAGAACACATCCCCTGGGGGACACCTTCAGCTTGGACAAATTCCGGGGAGAGTTCATTACAACCCGGGCCCGAAATGTCTGTCAGTTAAGAAAGGCCTTAAGAAAGAATGGTAGGTTGCCTCGGAGGCCTAAGGAGTGGGCCTGGGCCAAGATATTTATTCCAAGTTGTGTCATAAGCCTTCTCAAGGTCGAAAAAGATAGTGATAACCGAATGGTTATTCGCAAAGGCATTACGAATATACATATCCAAGCGCAGCAAGGGGTCAATGGCAGAGCGGCCCTTACGGAAGCCATATTGACTAGGGGGGAGACTATTGTGAGTCTCTAAATACCACATCAAACGTCTATTAACTAGACGTTCCATCACCTTGCAAATTGCACTGGTAAGAGCGATGGGACGGTAGTGAGAGGGAATCACGTCCCGTAGTACCTGGTTTTCGAAAAGGAGAACAATAGCAGACTTCCACAGCTGGGGAAGAACTCCTTGCGACCATATGAGATTAAAGAGTCGTAAGAGGACAGTAAGAGCAGACTGATGTAAATGCTGCAGCATACGAATATGTATGCCGTCTGGCCCAGCTGCCGATGATCGGCAAGCAGAGTGTTGCCTCCTAGTTCTTGAAGGGTAAAAGGCACATTATAGGATTCTTCTCTAAGAGAAGAAAAATCTAAGGGCTTTAACTCGCTGGCAGACTTAGAAGAAAGGAACGAGGGGCATAGATGTGAGGCCCCTAGAAATGCGGACGAGATGATTACCAATTTCAGTGGCAACGGCAAGAGGGTGTGCTATATCGACACCAGCAACCTGAAGAACAGGAGCCGGGTCGGGAGAATTTACCACTTCAATTTCCGCATTTTCTTCCAGACTGCACTCATCGAGGAAGCCGAAGTGACAGTAGAAATGTAATCTCGCCAGCAAGTGCGTTTAGCATCACGTATGACACGGCGAGCAATAGCTCTCTTCTGCTTAAATCAAGGAGTCTCTCTGTGGTTCTGTTATATCCGATACCTGCCCCATGCAGCCGTTTCAAACGCACTGCCCGAGCACAAGAGGAGACCACAAGGCACGCACTTCTGAGGATGCTTGCCCGAGGTTTGAGGAATAGAATGTGAAGCCGCTGTGAAGATGGAGGACGAAAGAGATGTAAAACCTCATCAATGGAGGACGAGGTAGGAACCTCATGAAAGGCAGTAAGATGTGCGTAAAGGTCCCATTTCGCCCGGTCAAATTGCCAGCGTGGGCAATGAGGAGGTGGAGAAAACAGAGGGACTTTAGGATATTGGGAAATGATCGCTGTCATGTAAGTCTGGGAGGACAGACCAGGTGAAGTCAAGGACAGTAGATGAAGAGCAGATGGAAAGATCGATGCAGGAGAAAGAATGAGTTCGGGGATCAAAATGGGTAGGAGTACCCGTATTTAAAACATGGAGGGAAGAGAAGCAAGAAATGCCTCCAACTGAATGCCACGGAGTCACAGTGCGATCCTCCCCAGAGAAAGTGGTGTGCGTTAAAATCGCCAAGTAATAGAAGGGGTGGCGGTAAGGAAGAAACCAGAAAATCAACATCTGGGATAGAAAATTTGCCCGCGAAGGGAGAGATATAAAGAACATAGTGTATACCACTTATTCAAGTGGATACGGGCTGCTGTGTAATGTAAGGAAGAAGGACATAGAGCTAAACGGTATGGAACACCAGTGCGTATAAGGAAGAGCACTTTCGTAAAGGTTCCATCGGAAAGAGGATCCGATGAATATAACAAATTATAGCCTGAAAAGGGCCTGATAACAGTGGATTGAAAGTTTGGGTTCTTGCAAACAGACCCCAAGGGGGAAAACTGGAGAGCAACACCTGAAGCTCACCCCGTTACCCCTGAGGCCTCGGATATTCCACTGAAATAAGCCATGATTTATGGAGAAAAAGATAGAAGTGGAAGTGAGAGGAATCTATGGACTAGGGTTAGAAAAGTCCACGTGTGGAGGCAGCGGAAGACCTGTAATCAGAGAAGGGGGGAGGACGTTGTGAAGGAAGGGGTTGAGACGGAAGAAGAGAGATTGAGGAACCTCAGATGGAGTAGTGTCCATCATCTGCCAGTCTCTGAAATATATTCTGCAATAGCTTCCAGTGTTTCGGAAGTCAAAGATGCAGAATGGGGACTACATTAGAAATGGAAGAAACTAGCAAGAGGAGTCAATAGACTGCACTAAAGTAGAGGGAGGAGATAGAAGAGGAAACTGTCGTAGGGGCTTGGGAGGGGACAGAGGATGAAGGTAGAGTGTGAGGAGGAGGATGAACCTCCACACACGTTACAGAACTAGTCAGGGGGCGAAGAACCTGGCAATAGGGATTTTTGCCGGGCTTATGAGAAGGAGGGGGGGCTGAGGTTTAGGTGAAGGACGAGGACGTGTAGACTCAGGGAATTGTGCAGGATAGAGGAAGGAGTGTGGACAGTATGGGAAGCCGAGGTAGGGACCTCGCAGCCAAGAACATCAAAAGGATTCGAGACAGGGGTGACGGAGGATGAGGCAACCACAGAGGAAGCCGTGGAAGTTGGGACCCCAGAAGCGGGGCGACGTTTAGCAATGCGAGAATAAGAAATACGGGGAAGTTTCCCTTGAAGGCGAAGATGAGAGACAGCCATAGCATAGGAGAAGCCTTCCGCCTCTTTGAGACAACGATTTCCGCTCATTCAGGTAAACCTGAAACGGCGAGAATATGAAGGATGTGCCTCATGACAGTTAAGGCAAGAGGGAGGTAGAGTACAAGAAGAACTGGCATGGTCGTCAGCACCACAGACTGGGCATTCGGCCATGGACCTGCAATATTTTGCTGGATGACCAAAACGCCAGCAGTTTCTACACTGCTGCGGTGTAGGGTCACCTTCGAACTTGTAAACGTTGACCTGCAATGTAGACCGAAGGTGGCAGTTCTCGGCAGTCAAACGTTAAACGAGCTATATTGCAAGGATAACGTCTTCGCTTATTGGCTGGGAGGACAAAAGTGTCAACTTTAAGGATAGGGAGTTCTTGGAGCTCAAGCTGCTCGAAAATGTCATCACCACATGTCTGGAAATTCCGTTGGACAATGGTGTGGGGCAAAATGACAGAACCACAACAAGAATTGAGGAATGGTGCTTGTCAATAGTAACAGGTGTATTGTCAATGGTCGTAAGAAGAGAAAGATCACGAGCTTGGCCAGCATTCTGGACCGTGATGATGCGAGTGCCGCTCTTGAGAGCGTGAAATGAGATGTTTTGACCAACATGGCGTAGTAGAGCCTTACCAATACTATGGTCTGAAAGATAGGTATTAGGAGAAGTTGGACGAAGAGTAAAAACTTTGTCCATTGAGTAGTTTGAAACAGAGAGTTTAAGGGGAGTGAGTGACGAGCTGGTCGTTTCTGCGATGAACGAGAAGGGAGTGTCGAATCGTCATGTGTGGGTCTTGGTCGTTTTTGTGTGGGACCGGGGGTGGTCCGATGGGAGACGGGCGAGCGATTCGAAATTGCCGCACCGTCGGGGGAGAAGCCGGAATCAAGGTCAGAGAAGAGCGAAGGTCAGACGTATCGAAAGGGCCAGTCGGGACCCTGGTACCTGAAGCAGGTGACGAACCAGCACCAGCAAGAGGTACAGGGGCATGAGAGGTGTCCAAGAGTCATCCGTTAACGAGGCAGGGTCAGTACTGGGTGCGGTATCAGGAAGGGGCCCGGGGGTAGTGGGTTCATGGATTGGGTCAGCCATGGTTAGAGTTACTTCTTCTTTTTATTTTTAAGAAAAAAAAAAGAAAAGAAGAAAATAAAAAAAAAAAAAAGAAAAAAAAGGGGAACGTGGAGGAATAGGTCCTAGGAGGAATGAAAGGAGCGCAAATCCCCTCCGTGCCCAAGAGGACCTCAACACCGCAAGTAGTGCAGATGCTGCATGGAACCCGTGCCATACCCTACCCTTCACGCCAGTAAACCAGCAATCCGGGATAGCAACCTCACATCCACCGAGCCATCTCGGCGGACAAAAGAGGGCGGCGGATATCCGCCACAAAGCATACCGCCTTCGGCCACCACCCCGGAATCCGAAAGGTGGCCTCCAGAGATACACCCGTCGCCCGAAAGATACCCAAAGCCCCCCCCGGGTGACCGGAGAGGATCAGGACATCCCCAGGCGATCCAGATTCCACGGCAAACTACACCACCGCCAAGGACCTCAACAGAATGGGATGGACTACGATACCCTTCCCCTACCTAGGAACTAGAATGCCTGAGGAGAGAAGCTCCCAGGGTAAAACTGGGAAGGAAATAAGGGAGGGATGAGGAGGAGGAGGAGGAAAGGGAAAGGGAGGATGGGGGAGATGGGAAAGGAGGGGGATTGGGGGTAATTAGGTTCGGTCTGAGGAAGAAGACCAAAGGTCCAATTCTCAGACCGATAGCCTCTTACCACGTCAAGGAGCCCCTTAAAGAGGGTAGTATAGTAGCAGCAGTAGTATAGTAGCAGCAGTAGTATAGTAGTAGCAGTTTGTATAGCAGTAGCAGTAGTATAGCAGTAGTATAGTAGTAGCAGTAGTATAGTAGCACAGTAGTATAGCAGTAGCAGTAGTATAGCAGTAGTATAGTAGTAGCAGAGTATAGTAGCAGCAGTAGTTAGCAGCAGCAGTTAGTATAGCAGCAGCAGTATAGTAGCTAGTAGTATAGTAGCAACAGTAGTATAGTAGCAGCAGTAGTATAGTAGCAGCAGTGTATAGTAGCACAGTAGTATGTAGTAGCAGTAGTATAGTAGCCAGGGAGCATAGCAGTAGCAGTAGTATAGCAGCAGCAGTAGTATAGTAGCAGCGTAGTATAGTATAGCAGTAGTATAGTAGTACAGTAGTATGCAGCAGCAGTAGTATAGAGCAGCATAGTATAGTAGTAGCAGTAGTATAGAGCAGCAGTGAGTATAGTAGTAGCAGTAGTATAGTAGCAGCAGTAGTATAGTGTAGCAGTATAGCAGCACAGTATATACAGCAGTAGTATAGTAGCAGCAGTAGTATAGTAGCAGCAGTAGTATAGTAGTAGCAGTAGTATAGTAGTAGCAGTAGTATAGCAGTAGCAGTAGTATAGCAGTAGTATAGTAGTAGCAGTAGTATAGTAGCAGCAGTAGTATAGTAGTAGCAGTAGTATAGTAGTGGTAGTAGAGGAAAAAATAAGATGTGGGTAGTAGTAGAAAAATAATAGCAGAGAGGATAGTATTAGTGAAGAATACTAATACTAACATAATTATTATTTCTCCACAAATACTACACTCTGACTTTATTTTTCCACCACCAGTACTACTACTACCACTGCTACTACCACTACTATTACTACTACTATCTTGTTATTTTCCTCTCTACCCGCAGTCTCCTAAGTGCGGGTTATTTGTGTACAATCGTAAAGACAATAATTCTTAAGAGTCACAAAGATCAAAATCAAATATAACAGTGTGAACGACTGTAATTAAAAACATGATTCATAAAATTTTGATTTTGTCACCGAAACTACTATATCGTGGGCCCTACATCCATCTTGATGGAGGGTAGCACAATAGTACATCCATCTTGATGGAGGGTAGCACAAGAGTACATCCACCTTGATGGAGGGTAGCACAATAGTACATCCATCTTGATGGAGGGTAGCACAAGAGTACATCCACCTTGATGGAGGGTAGCACAAGAGTACATCCACCTTGATGGAGGGTAGCACAAGAGTACATCCATCTTGATGGAGGGTAGCACAAGAGTACATCCACCTTGATGGAGGGTAGCACAAGAGTACATCCATCTTGATGGAGGGTAGCACAAGTACATCCACCTTGATGGAGGGTAGCACAGAGTACATCCATCTTGATGGAGGGTAGCACAAGAGTACATCCATCTTGATGGAGGAGTAGCACAATAGTACATCCATCTTGATGGAGGGTAGCACAAGAGTACATCCACCTTGATGGAGGGTAGCACAAGAGTACATCCATCTTGATGGAGGGTAGCACAAGAGTACATCCATCTTGATGGAGGGTAGCACAAGAGTACATCCATCTTGATGGAGGGTAGCACAAGAGTACATCCATCTTGATGGAGGGTAGCACAAGAGTACATCCATCTTGATGGAGGGTAGCACAAGAGTACATCCACCTTGATGGAGGGTAGCACAAGAGTACATCCATCTTGATGGAGGGTAGCACAAGAGTATATCCATCATGCTGGAGGGTAGCACAAGAGTATATCCATCATGCTGGAGGGTAGCACAAGAGTACATCCATCTTAATGGAGGGTAGCACAAGAGTATATCCATCTTAATGGAGGGTAGCACAAGAGTATATACATCATGCTGGAGGGTAGCACAAGAGTATATCCATCTTAATGGAGGGTAGCACAAGAGTATATCCATCTTGCTGGAGGGTAGCACAAGAGTATATCCATCATGCTGGAGGGTAGCACAAGAGTATATACATCATGCTGGAGGGTAGCACAAGAGTATATCCATCATGCTGGAGGGTAGCACAAGAGTATATACATCATGCTGGAGGGTAGCACAAGAGTATATACATCATGCTGGAGGGTAGCACAAGAGTATATCCATCATGCTGGAGGGTAGCACAAGAGTATATCCATCATGCTGGAGGGTAGCACAAGAGTATATCCATCATGCTGGAGGGTAGCACAAGAGTATATACATCATGCTGGAGGGTAGCACAAGAGTATATCCATCATGCTGGAGGGTAGCACAAGAGTATATCCATCATGCTGGAGGGTAGCACAAGAGTATATCCATCATGCTGGAGGGTAGCACAAGAGTATATCCATCATGCTGGAGGGTAGCACAAGAGTATATCCATCTTGCTGGAGGGTAGCACAAGAGTATATCCATCATGCTGGAGGGTAGCACAAGAGTATAACCATCTTGCTGGAGGGTAGCACAAGAGTATATCCATCTTAATGGAGGGTAGCACAAGAGTATATACATCATGCTGGAGGGTAGCACAAGAGTATATCCACCTTGCTGGAGGGTAGCACAAGAGTATATCCATCTTAATGGAGGGTAGCACAAGAGTATATACATCATGCTGGAGGGTAGCACAAGAGTACATCCACCTTGCTGGAGGGTAGCACAAGAGTATATCCATCTTGCTGGAGGGTAGCACAAGAGTATATCCATCTTAATGGAGGGTAGCACAAGAGTACATCCACCTTGCTGGAGGGTAGCACAAGAGTACATCCACCTTGCTGGAGGGTAGCACAAGAGTACATCCACCTTGCTGGAGGGTAGCACAAGAGTACATCCACCTTGCTGGAGGGTAGCACAAGAGTACATCCACCTTGCTGGAGGGTAGCACAAGAGTACATCCACCTTGCTGGAGGGTAGCACAAGAGTACATCCACCTTGCTGGAGGGTAGCACAAGAGTACATCCATCTTGCTGGAGGGTAGCACAAGAGTACATCCACCTTACTGGAGGGTAGCACAAGAGTACATCCATCTTGCTGGAGGGTAGCACAAGAGTACATCCATCATGCTGGAGGGTAGCACAAGAGTACATCCACCTTGCTGGAGGGTAGCACAAGAGTATATCCATCATGCTGGAGGGTAGCACAAGAGTATATCCATCATGCTGGAGGGTAGCACAAGAGTACATCCACCTTACTGGAGGGTAGCACAAGAGTACATCCACCTTGCTGGAGGGTAGCTCAAGAGTACCTCCACCTTGCTGGAGGGTAGCACAAGAGATATGGATACACAAAGGTCTGGGAACTAATCCCTAAAAAGAGTTAACATTATTAGGTAGGTTATATATTTACACAATATTTTACTGTTACATACAAATTTAGGATACTTACTCAAATTGTAATATTTTATTTTACAGAGTTATTGCTAAGTGAACAATCAAGCACAAGTTGACCATAATGCTGACAACATATTTCTCATTTAGTATGATCGTCCTCTGTTTATATGGCATACTTCCGATAAGACACATGTCACAGTTAGGTGTCTTTAGTCCGAAACGTTTCGCCTACACAGTAGGCTTCTTCAGTTGAATACAGAGGAGGCAGCATGAACGGTGGAGATGTCAAGACGATGTAATCAGTCTATTATCCTCGAAGACGTAACTTTGAGGTGGTCAGTCATCAGCCTGGAGAAGAGTTGTATTCCACAGTCTGGAACAATGTAAAGCTGAAGCACCAGTATAAAGACTTGTGTACTGCCATAAGTGAAGCACAGAAGGTCTTAAAGACGACAGAAAGGCGGAGCCCACTAATACAAGTAAGAATGTAATATTTAAAAGTGTAACAATCTTACTGAGTGGGTCCCTGTCAACTGCAACCTTACTGACTCACTAGTAGTGGCCAAGATATAAAGATGTCTATGACCTCTGTACCAAGATACAGAGGACTGATGTAGGCTTTTTATACTCTCAAGTCTCTCACGCATTACATTCTTACTTATATTAATGAGCTCCGCCTCTTCTGTCGTGTTGAAGACCTTCTGTGCTTCACTTATGGCAGTACATAAGTCTTCATACTGGTGCTTCAGCTTCACACTGTTCCAGACTGTGGAACACAACTCTTCTCCAGGCTGAGGACTGACCACCTCAAAGCTACGTCTTCGAGAGTAATGGAATGATTACATGGTGTTTACATCTCCACCGCTTCTACTGCCTCCTCTGTATTCAACTGAAGAAGTCTGTGTGTAGGCAAAACATTTCAGAATAAAGGTGTCTAAGTGTTGTAGACGTGTCTTACTTGTTCGTATTGTATACCATCTTTATAGTATTTACATGGCATACTGCCACACGTACTTGTAACCAAGTTGAACCCTGAGTACTACACTTCAACATCAATAACATTATTTGTGTCAATGAAATTATGGCAGCCATATTATTCATAATAAACAAACTCTTGGTTAACTGTGTGGCCGTACAAATAACCGACCTATTTTGTACAAACAACAAACACACCAGTGCTCCTGATAAAGCTTTCTTCTTAATGTTCAATGGTTTTAACACTACCTCCTCATTCAGCTCATATTCTTCAAGAATCTCAGCTCAGAAGTTTCTAGAATAATTTCGCCACCACATTGTTTTTCCTCAGTGTCCAACTGAAGCTTATAAGGTTGCCGTAAAAAAAACTATTTATTCTTGGCATTCTCTGATGGCATTTAATGTGATGCTCATGTCTGCTGCTGCCTTGTTATCAGGCCACATGTTTCTCTCCATAACAAGTGAACCTTGTTCAAATAATTACTTCATTACTCCTAAACAATGTGTATAAATCTGCCGTTACATTCAATAAACATTAATTGAACAAAGATCAATTTAAATTCGGCTCCCTTGTTAAGGCCAGGTGATGAAGGATGTTCTAACTGAACGATCAAATGACATGGAAATTGATTGGATCAAAGCGCTGACAACAATTGCAAATGGCCGCCTGCACAGTAATTAAACTTAGCCGGAAATCCCCTTCAGTCTCCTCGGCTTGCTTCTTAAATGGTGGTCAACTGAATGAAATCTCTTATTAATGATTATATACATTAAACTATATATATATATATATATATATATATATATATATATATATATATATATATATAATCTCAATAACAACACTGACTAGCCGAGGATTCGAAACCATGTCGCTTTGGCTAGCCGAGGATTCGAACTCATGTTGTTTTGGCTCGCGTCACGGTGAGCGAAAATCACAAATGACGCTCTAATTTGGAGGGTAGTACACCAAACGGGGAGTAGAATGAAATTAGCTCTGAGGCACCCACACCACTGTATGTCCTCGGATCACGGTAGAACACCTAGATCTGCTGGGTGCGTGATTCTTGTAGGATTTGGTGGTCCTGTGGGTTAGAGCGTCATGTGGTTTTCGCTCACCATGAGGCGGGCCAAAACAACATGGGTTTGAGTCCTTGGCTAGTCGCAGTGTTGTTATTGATCAATACCACTCGTTCGTGGTCACAATAATATAATTATATATATGTAGTGCCGATTAGGTAAAACTGGTCAATTAGCAAGAACTCATCTAAAATTAAGTCCTTTCTAAAATTTTCTCTTATACGTTTAAAATTAAAAAAAATTTCATTTATATTAATGTAAGAATTTATAATTTTGTACCAAGAGAAACTTTGAAAACCTACCTAACCTTATTACAACAAGCGCAATTTAATTTAGCCTCACCCAACTAAATATATTTTAGATACGTTAACATTAATTTAATAATAAACAAAAACAATGAAATATATTTTTTTCGTTATGTTCAGAATGATTTTGGCGAAATTATTGCATACACAAATATTCACTTGTCTTATATGGCAAGGTGAGCGTTGCTATTTAAGCCAAAATAGCAAGTTTTACCTAATCGGCACGACATTATATATATATATATATATATATATATATATATATATATATATATATATATATAAACAACCGTCTCCCGCTAAAGCAGAATGGCCCCAAGAAAACACACTCACCAGCATGACTCAATCACCGTCTTTCTGGAAGTGTGCTGACATAACATCCCCCCCCACCTCCTCACCTCCAGGACTCAAGTCCGGCTAACCGATCTCACACAGTCTTGCTACTATTAGTGAGGTTACACAGTGGTGTTAATAAGATCACGGTGATGCTAGTGATAGTGAGGTCACACAGTGGTGCTAGTGTTAGTGAGGTCACACAGTGGTGCTAGTGAGGTCACACAGTGGTGCTAGTGTTAGTGAGGTCACAGTGTTGATGCTAGTGTTAGTGAGGTCACAGTGCTGATGCTAGTGTTAGTGAGGTCACACAGTGTTGCTGCTAGTGTTAGTGAGGTCACACAGTGTTGCTGTTAGTGTTATTGAGGTCACACAGTGTTGCTGTTAGTTATTGAGGTCACACAGTGTTGCTGCTAGTGATAGTGAGGTCACACAGTGTTGCTAGTGTTAGTGAGGTCACACAGTGTTGCTAGTGAGGTCACACAGTGTTGCTAGTGAGGTCACACTGTGTTGCTAGTGAGGTCACACAGTGTTGCTAGTGAGGTCACACAGTGTTGCTAGTGAGGTCACACAGTGTTGCTAGTGTTAGTGAGGTCACAAATTGTTAGTGAGGCCACAGTGTTGCTAGTGAGGTCACACAGTATTGTTAGTGAGGTCACACAGTGTTTGTAGTGAAGTCTTGTCAAGGCTGTGACGGCTACCATGGTAACAATCAAAACACTCTTCTACGTCTTCATTTCAAAACTCAGTAATAATCTACCAAGCCACCAAACACTATATATAGAGTGTCATTTTCGAAATTAAATTCTCAATAGATCGAAGATGTCATCCACACGTAGCAGATATATACATTTTTTTTCATTAAGTGTTAAGTCAGCAATTGTCCCAGTCGTGATGAATCATTCTCTTGCACAGTATGTTAGAATGATGAAAACATCAATTATAGGCCACACAGTGTTGGTAGTGAGGTCTTGTCTCTTGCACAGTATGTTATAATGATGAAAACACCAATTATAGGTCACACAGTGTTGTTAGTGAGGTCTTGTCTCTTGCACAGTATGTTAGAATGATGAAAACATCAATTATAGGTCACACAGTGTTGGTAGTGAAGTCTTGTCTCTTGCACAGTATGTTAGAATGATGAAAACACCAATTATAGGTCACACAGTGTTGTTAGTGAGGTCTTGTCTCTTGCACAGTATGTTAGAATGATGAAAACATCAATTATAGGTCACACAGTGTTGGTAGTGAAGTCTTGTCTCTTGCACAGTATGTTAGAATGATGAAAACATCAATTATAGGTCACACAGTGTTGGTAGTGAAGTCTTGTCTCTTGCACAGTATGTTAGAATGATGAAAACATCAATTATAGGTCACACAGTGTTGGTAGTGAGGTCTTGTCTCTTGCACAGTATGTTAGAATGATGAAAATATCAATTATAGGTCACACAGTGTTGGTAGTGAGGTCTTAAATCTTGCACAGTATGTTAGAATGATGAAAACATCAATTATAGGTCACACAGTGTTGGTAGTGAAGTCTTATCTCTTGCACAGTATGTTAGAATGATGAAAACATCAATTATAGGTCACACAGTGTTGGTAGTGAGGTCTTGTCTCTTGCACAGTATGTTAGAATGATGAAAACATCAATTATAGGCCACACAGTGTTGGTAGTGAGGTCTTGTCTCTTGCACAGTATGTTAGAATGATGAAAACATCAATTATAGGTCATCTCTTCTTAAAAAAAAAGGTGTCTCGCAAATCCTATTATATTTACAGCAGGTGTGTTTAGAATTCGGGTGTTGTTCACCTCAACTTATTGAAGATTCCCTTTCTATCCAACTTTCCGTGATACATCATACTTTTTTTCACATTTCTTGACTTCTCCATATGAAGTATGTTTTCCTTATTACCACGTGTTGTCTTAAAGACATCCACTGATCTCTGCATGTATGATCTCCCTCCTCAAACATAATATTTATTATACAATAATTTAATTCTTTAAAATCTGAGCATATTTTCTGAATATTAGGTTTGTTTTATGTTTATGTTCCAGTAGAGGATGACTACGCTACTCTGGTAGGCTGCTGTTATTGCAGGTGTTCTCTCTACTAACCTCTCAGTGGTGTTCAACTTCTCATGAGATACGAGATGGTCAATATACTTCTTTTTAGTAGTATCCTGCTTGCTGTTAAGACTCATCCTGCGGTCTTTACAGCTGCAGGCTGTAAAGACCTACAGGGAGGTGCTTTGACGCTCTTGATCTAGGAAATTTGAGCTACCCTCTACTTAATTGAATTTAACTTGGCTGCCTCTCATTCACAATTACCCATGTGATGAATAACCCATAAGGATTTAGCTCTTGCCCATAAATGTGTAATAAGCATGGATACTGAAGCATCTTAGATATTGAGAGATTCATCTAGTAGTGTGTACAGCATCAGACATATTGAGAGATTCATCCAGTAGTGTGTACAGCATCAGACATATTGAGAGATTCATCCAGTAGTGTGTACAGCATCAGACATATTGAGAGATTCATCCAGTAGTGTGTACAGCATCAGACATATTGAGAGATTCATCCAGTAGTGTGTACAGCATCAGACATATTGAGAGATTCATCCAGTAGTGTGTACAGCATCAGACATATTGAGAGATTCATCCAGTAGTGTGTACAACATCAGACATATTGAGAGATTCATCCAGTAGTGTGTACACCATCAGACATATTGAGAGATTCATCCAGTAGTGTGTACAACATCAGACATATTGAGAGATTCATCCAGTAGTGTGTACAACATCAGACATATTGAGAGATTCATCCAGTAGTGTGTACACCATCAGACATATTGAGAGATTCATCCAGTAGTGTACTCTAGACATATTGGAGATTCATCCAGTAGTGGTGTAAACCATCAGGACATATTGGAGTTGCATCCAGGATATTGTGTACCTATCATGACATATTGGGATTCATCCATCAGTGATGAACAACCATCAGACATATTGAGAGATTCATCCAGTAGTGTGGATACAACATCAGACATATTGAGAGATTCATCCAGTAGTGTGTACACCATCAGACATATTGAGAGATTCATCCAGTAGTGTGTACAGCATCAGACATATTGAGAGATTCATCCAGTAGTGTGTACACATCAGACATATTGCAGTAGACTTCACGTTGCCAAGTTATATACCTTTGATGAGTTCGATGGGTTTTTTTCTACTCCCGGAGTCCGGCTGTGGTCCAGGCTCGTCTAGTGTTTGCCTGGTCAACCAGGCTGTCACTGATGGGAGCCCGCTGACCCACATGTCCATCACAGCCTGGTTGATCATTCACATGGTGAAGACACTTGTCGAGTTTCCTCTTAAAGACTTCTAACACTTGTCCCACGGATACAGCGTTCACTGTGCCCACTGTACCCTTGTTTTATACTGGGTTTATTTTGCACTTCCCTCCATCTCTCTCACTCAGGTATGGTATGGCAGTATGCAGGTTTGGGACAAGGCCTTTAAGTACTTTCCAGGTATATATTATCATTATCTCTCCTCCGCTCAAGTGAGGTTCATATTTAAGACTAAAAGGTTCCCAGTAATATAAATGCATTATTGGCTCTATGCGCGACGTATACAATCTCTGTATCTGTTCCAGTTCTGATATATCTCCTGCCCTGAACGGGGCCGTCAACACTGCAATATTCAAAATGGGGAAGCACAAGCTATTTAAAGTGTTACCAATGGTATTATTTCCTTCTTTTGAAAGTTCTCATTATCCACCCTGTCATCCTTCTGGTTGTCATGGCCTTGATCTTGTGTTCTTTGAAGTAAAGGTCAGCTGACATAATTATTCCCAGGTCTTTCAAGTGTTTCTTTCGTTCTGTTGACGACCCCCTTGAGTTTTGTATACAGTGTCCCTTTTGAGTTCTTCATTCTTTCCACACCTAAGCAGTTCAAACTTACCACCAGCAGTGTGTACAGCATCAGATATACTGCAGCATCCTTCACGTTGTGATATTCATGCAGCAGTGTGTACAGCATCAGATATACTGCAGCATCCTTCACGTTGTGATATTCATGCAGCAGTGTACAGCATCAGATATACTGCAGCATCCTTCACGCTGTGATGTTCATGCAGCAGTGTGTACAGCATCAGATATACTGCAGCATCCTTCACGCTGTGATGTTCATGCAGCAGTGTGTACAGCATCAGATATACTGCAGCATCCTTCCGTTGTGATGTTCATGCGCAGTGTGACAGCATCAGATATACTGCACATCCTTCACGCTGTGATGTTCATGCAGCATGTGTAAGATCAGATATACTGCAGCATCCTTCACGCTGTGATGTTCATGCAGCAGTGTGTACAGCATCAGGTATACTGCAGCATCCTTCACGTTGTGATGTTCATGCAGCAGTGTGTACAGCATCAGGTATACTGCAGCATCCTTCACGCTGTGATGTTCATGCAGCAGTGTGTACAGCATCAGGTATACTGCAGCATCCTTCACGCTGTGATGTTCATGCAGCAGTTTTACAGCATCAGATATACTGCAGCATCCTTCACGATGTGATGTTCATGCAGCAGTGTGTACAGCATCAGGTATACTGCAGCATCCTTCACGCTGTGATGTTCATGCAGCAGTGTGTACAGCATCAGATATACTGCAGCATCCTTCACGCTGTGATGTTCATGCAGCAGTGTGTACAGCATCAGATATACTGCAGCATCCTTCACGTTGTGATATTCATGCAGCAGTGTGTACAGCATCAGATATACTGCAGCATCCTTCACGCTGTGATGTTCATGCAGCAGTGTGTACAGCATCAGGTATACTGCAGCATCCTTCACGTTGTGATGTTCATGCAGCAGTGTGTACAGCATCAGGTATACTGCAGCATCCTTCACGCTGTGATGTTCATGCAGCAGTGTGTACAGCATCAGGTATACTGCAGCATCCTTCACGCTGTGATGTTCATGCAGCAGTGTGTACAGCATCAGGTATACTGCAGCATCCTTCACGCTGTGATGTTCATGCAGCAGTGTGTACAGCATCAGGTATACTGCAGCATCCTTCACGCTGTGATGTTCATGCAGCAGTGTGTACAGCATCAGGTATACTGCAGCATCCTTCACGCTGTGATGTTCATGCAGCAGTGTGTACAGCATCAGGTATACTGCAGCATCCTTCACGCTGTGATGTTCATGCAGCAGTGTGTACAGCATCAGGTATACTGCAGCATCCTTCACGCTGTGATGTTCATGCAGCAGTGTGTACAGCATCAGGTATACTGCAGCATCCTTCACGTTGTGATGTTCATGCAGCAGTGTGTACAGCATCAGGTATACTGCAGCATCCTTCACGTTGTGATGTTCATGCAGCAGTGTGTACAGCATCAGATATACTGCAGCATCCTTCCGAACTGGCTTGAAGGTCTGTGGTAAGTAATTTTTTTATAAATATATAATTAAAATAGTTAAGAGGCGGACTGCACGAGTCTCAACACCAGTGGTAGTTAAGCAGACATATGGGTCGGGAGAGCCAGACATGAAAACCTCATTTGCGTCCACCTTGTTTAGTGCTTTTATATGGACTCTGTGAAGAGCGTCGCACTGCGTCTTCAGTGTTTCTTCTACGTCTTTATTGTTGTCTTTCCTAGTCAGAAAAACCAATACTATAAGTAACTTTTGTTGTAAATATTGCGCAAGCTATTTATGCGACGTCTCACCGTTACTCTCAGTCTTCAACGTTACCTCTACTACTAAGCTCTATCCCAGAACCACAATTGTTAAACATAACTGTAAAGACTTCCAACCACAAGCGTTACCCACAATCACAAATACACACCTGCAAGCTTCATTACAACCACAGACTCTACACACACCTCAAGCTTCACCATCACAAACTTTACACACCTCAAAATTTACATCAATCCCATGCTGAATTTCACAAACTTTGTGTTCACTTTTATAAATGAACACACTGCTGGTGGTAAGTTCCAATTGCTTAGGTGTGGAAAGAATGAAGAACTCAAAAGGGACACTGTATACAAAACTCAAGAGGATCATCAACAGAACGAAAGAAACACTTTGAAAGACCTGGGAATAATTATGTCAGCTGACCTTTACTTCAAAGAACACAAGAAGATCAAGGTCATGACTGACAGCTACTACGAACATTATCACACAGGCTACCCACAACCATACACAGGCTACCCACAACCATACACAGGCTACCCACAACCATACACAGGCTACACACTACACAGGCTACCCACAACCATACACAGGCTACCCCAGCTACCACACCATACAGGCTACCCACAACCATACACAGGCTACCCACAACCATACACAGGCTACCCACAACCATACACAGGCTACCCACAACCATACACAGGCTACCCACAACCATACACAGGCTACCCACAACCATACACAGGCTACCCACAACCTGATCATACTTCCAGGTGTGAATAAATGCTTTAAAAAACCCACAAGTTTATAATGAGAGACTTGCGCAACATTTGGATATCTTTATTCTGGGAAGGTTTCGCCAGCCCGGGGCTTCTCCAGTCAAATGCAGAGAAAAGTGGAAGATGAGTTTGGGGTAATCAGTCCCTCAGCTTGATGCCGATGTGTTCAGTCCATCATCGACTCCAGGCTGAGGGACTGATTACCTCAAACTCCTCCTCTCCCACCTTTCTCTGCATTGGACTGAAGAAGCTACTGCCTGGCGAAACGTTTCCAGAATAAAGATACCCAAATGTTTCACAAGTGTCTCATTTATCAATAATTCGAGGTATCATCGACCCCACGATACCAGGTCTCGCAGATGATTGGTCAGTAACGTTGTTGGAGTTTGCGGCAAGCAGTCCTACATAGGTACCACAGGTACCACAACGCAGCTGATCACGAACATCTTTAAGGTCCTTGTCGAACTCTTGAAGACAGAGACCTCTTGGTAATTCCGATTATATTTGATGGCAAGGTAACTTAAGACCCTTACCACTTACCGAGTTGCTGCAGTCGTCCTCATCTGGGGCACTTTGCACCGTCAGCCCAGCCTCTTGCTTTCGTAGGAAGTCATTTCAGTTTGAAGATTTGGAACCCGTCCCTCTAGTATTTTCCTGCTGCAGATTATAATACACATTTTTTGACCTGTGATCCACGAAGTAAATTTTATAGGCATTTCGATAGCCTTAAGTAAGGATGATAATGTAAGGCAGTAATAACGTCAAGCCTACAATGACTGTAGTAGGCTTGAGTTTTGTATACAACAGGTCATATCACGTTGTGGTAAGCCTCCCCACTTGCTAAGGTAAATGTGAAGGTAAATACTGTGGTACAGCGGGCGTCTATCTTGAATCCGCCTGCCTGCTTTTGTAAGACGAACCTGCAACTTTAATAGCTATACATTTGCCTGAGATTTACAAAAAAATATTAATGCAGAAATTTACTGAGCCATATATGTTCAATAATTTTTGCCGAGAAACAATGCGTCTACACATTTTGATAATTAATTAGTACGCGACTTCTAAATTCTCTTGGGTAAGGAAGGGAAGGGGAGAAAGGAGGTAAGGGAGGAAGGGAAGAGATGCAGTATTTAAACACAATGTTTGTGCCTTGTGATTCCAGATTTTGTTGACAAGTGCGGTCCCCGGGGGCGGAGAAGATGGGAAGACCGTTGTCAGTCAATACTCTTCATCCTCCCAGCCTCCTATTCTGGCGTGCCACTGCCTGATGCAACCTTAATGACTTTCCTCGCATACGACAGAAAGTCACAGTTGTCACACGTTATAGAAACTGCGATGCTTGGTCTCACTCGTGAATCTTTCACCCACGGAGCAGGTTGAAAAAACTCGCATAGCACAATCAATATAGAGAGTGAGGTCTTGTGTCTCCATAAGGACGCCAGGAACAATGTAGGCGCCACAGTCAACAAGCGGTGGACGAGGCCAAGCCTTGACAAGACGCACAAGAGAGGAGGACTGGGCTCAGGGAAGATCTGGTAGAGCTGAGCTCGCCATTTTTATCTTCACCAGCCAGCAATATTGTCGAGTGACAGTTTGATGAAGGCGCCGACGATTGTTTTGACCACTTTATTGGACGCTATGGAGACGCACATTGTAAAACTTGACAATTGTGTATGCTTTATCAAGAAGCATAAGGGTCCAAAATACATGCTTGTAACATGCTATCTAGAAGGTTGATTTATTGTTTAGTTGTTATATGTATTCTTGAACACATGTATGGAGATGATCTCTTCTTTAATGCTTCTTCGTTAGTTTCATTTCTTGACTGTCCTTGAAGCTGTGTGTTGTCTGCATGGCTTCTCATGGCTCCTCATCTTACATCTGTGGACGCTCTTCCTGGCATTTCCCATCTCTGTGTTCTTATCTTACTCACCCTATCTATGCCTCAGATTACTTTGTATGTCGGGATCATATCTCCTTTTATTCTACATTCTTCCAGTGTTCACAGGTCTTCTTATATACAGCCTTTCCTGATCTCTAATACCAACCAGGTGGTGGACCTCTCAACAATACCTAATACGTGTATCTGGCTAGGTGAGGTTCCACATAATCAAGGACTGTTCTTTCATTTGTATATATGTACCTGTAATATGCCTCTGATCGGTTTCTAGAGTTTTTCTACCCTGGCAGCCCGGTCTGAGGCCAAGATTTTCTGTTAATTGCCTGTTTAACTAGGCTGTTGATGTTGACAGCCCGCTGATGTACATATCCATCACAGCATGGTTGATCTGGCACTTGGCAGTAGTAATTCGGTTTCCTCCTGAAAACTTTTGCTGCTGTTCCATCAATGTTTGTGATATCTGGTGGTTATCAGGTTAAATACTCTTGGACGACAGAAGCTGACATTCAAAAGCATAAAACAAGGTATTCTTGATGACTCTTATTCAAGATCCTGAATGCTGACTAGCCTTGCATATTATATTATTAATGGTACAATATTGGACCAACAAGTAGATGAATAAGATACAATTGCAACACTTGGTTATCTTTATAAACGAAACGTTTCGCCTGCAGAACAGGCTTTTTCAGCTGTTAAGTAAAAGGACACAAATGCAACTAATGTGACATTTTATTGTGGCAACGTTTCGCCTCGGAGTCTCAAGCTTTTCAGCTGCATTCACCTATATTCGATTGAAGAAGCCTGTCCTGCACGCAAAACGTTTCGACAATAAAGATACCCAAGTGTTCCAAATGTGTCTTACTCTCTAGCCTTACATACATGTTGATGTTTGTGTGTGCTGCAGGGACGGCTTGCTCTTACCAGATCCTTTTTATTGGGTTGACACACTGTCCCCTATACCCTGATACTCCACTTCCTTCTGGTATCCATGTGTGGATGGGTGTTCAAGTGTCAGTGATTAAGGCCTTGTGTCAACACATGCTACTTTATCTCTGAGAGAACTTTCTCCTCAACTATTGCAAGTCTCGCAACGCTGCATAGCTCCTGACGAAGACCGAGTGTGAAAAGCCTTGAGCTAATGTTTCCTCATCCGTCCCCCGTGGCTTCTTTTGCATTGTTGAGATCGTCAATTTGTGATCTCAGTACACACACACACACGTACAATATGTATGTGTGTACTCACCTAGTTGTGGTTGCAGGGGTCGAGTCACAGCTCCTGGACCCGAGTATATGTATGTGTGCGCGCACATCTATATGTAGTTCCAGGAGTTGAGTCTCAGTTCCTGGCTGCTCCTCTCAACTTGCCGCTTGCAAGATTCACTCTTCCCTAGCCTCGTAAGCCCTATCGTACCTGCTCTTAAACCCATGTATGGAGTCTGCCTCCACCACTTCTCAGTCGAGATTATTTAACTTCCCGACCATCCTAAGACCAAAAAATACTTCCTGACATCCCTACGACTCATCTGTGTCTAGTTTCCAGCTGTGCTCACGAGTACCTGTTTCTCGCCTTTCAAAGAGCCTGCCCCTGTATGTCCTATCAATTCTCATGAGGATTTTGTATATTATCATGTCTCACCTTGTCCTTTTGTCCTCCAGTGACATTAGATTCAATTTATTTAACGTCTCTTCGTAACTCATACCCCATGGCTCTGGAACTAGTCTCGTTGCATACCTCTGCACTTTCTCCAGTTTTTAACATGGTTTCTCCTATGTAGATTCCATACCGGTGCTGCGTACTCAAGATGGGCCTGACATATATTGTATAAAACGTCAAAAATGACTTTTGTTGAAATTCCTGAAGATTACTCTCAGATTTGTCAAGAGAGGATCGATTGCAGAGGTTATTGAGCTGATGTGAACCTTTGTCAATATGCTAGGCACTGTGCTTACTCCCAGGTTCTTCTCTTTGAGTGAGTCTGCAGCCTCTGTCCCCAGTCTATGCTCTGTGTCTGGTTTTTAGTCTCTTCCCAATCTTCATAACCTTACATTTGCTGAGACTGAATTCACTCAACCTTTTTTCTGACCAACCATTCAGTTTGTCTAGATTTGTTTCCTTATCTGTTTATATTCTCTCATTAGTTTTACATCACCAGTAAACAAAGATATATATCTGACTCAATCCCATCTGGTAAGTCCTTCGCATAAACCAGAACAGCACTGATCTTTGTGGTACCCGGCTTGTTACTCTTCCCCATACTGACATCCTTTCCTGGATAATCACTGCTTCTCCTAAGGAAGAGGAGAGATTTAATAGGAAAAAATTAACATTTTGGAAAAAAAATGTTTTCTTGCCGGAAATAGTGCATAATTCTGGCATGTTGATGCAATCAGATTGTTTCTATCATATTTCTAAGCAGCTTTTTTCAAAAATGTAATTTTTTTTGTTCTTGCTGTCATCAAGAGGACATGATGCCAATTCGTGTTTTTTCTTTTTTTTACTCCAAAAATTATTTTTATGATTGTTTCTTTCCGAATACACTACATGGCATCTTGTGTGTCGACTGGGCTGCCCTCAAGAGTGGTGGTGTGCCTGGGCTGCCCTCAAGAGTGGTGGTGTGCCTGGGCTGCCCTCAAGAGTGGTGGTGTGCCTGGGCTGCCCTCAAGAGTGGTGGTGGTGCTGCTCTGCGTGCTGCCCTCAAGAGTGGTGGTCGCCTGGGCTGCCCTCAAGAGTGGTGGTGCGCCTGGGCTGCCCTCAAGGGTGGTGGTGCGCTCGAGTGTGTGGGCCCGGGCTGCCCTCAAGAGTGGTGGTGCGCCTGGGCTGCCCTCAAGAGTGGTGGCGCCTGCTGCCTCAGAGTGGTGGTGCGCCTGGGCTGCCCTCAAGAGTGGTGGTGTGCCTGGGCTGCCCTCAAGAGTGGTGGTGCGCCTGGGCTGCCCTCAAGAGTGGTGGTGCGCCTGGGCTGCCCTCAAGAGTGGTGGTGCGCCTGGGCTGCCCTCAAGGGTGGTGCACTGGCTGCCTCAAGGGTGGTGGGGCCTGGGCTGCCCTCAAGGTGGTGCACCTGGCTGCCCTCAGGTGGTGGTGCACCTGGGCTGCCCTCAAGTGGTGGTGGTGTGCCTGGGCTGCCCTCAAGGTGGTGCACGTGCTGTCCTCAGGTGGTGGTGTACCTGGGCTGCCCTCAAGAGTGGTGGTGCACCTGGGCTGCCCTAAAGGTGGTGGTGTCCTGGGCTGCCCTCAAGAGTGGTGGTGCACCTGGGCTGCCCTCAAGGGTGGTGGTGTGCCTGGGCTGCCCTCAAGAGTGGTGGTGTGCCTGGGCTGCCCTCAAGAGTGGTGGTGGTGTGCCTGGGCTGCCCTCAAGAGTGGTGGTGTGCCTGGGCTGCCCTCAGGTGGTGGTGTACCTGGCTGCCTAGGTGGTGGTGACCTGGGCTGCCCTCAAGAGTGGTGGTGTGTCCTGGGCTGCCCTCAAGAGTGGTGGTGCACCTGGGCTGCCCTCAAGGGTGGTGGTGCACCTGGGCTGCCCTCAAGAGTGGTGGTGCACCTGGGCTGCCCTCAAGAGTGGTGGTGCACCTGGGCTGCCCTCAAGAGTGGTGGTGCACCTGGGCTGCCGTCAAGGGTGGTGGTGCGCCTGGGCTGCCCTCAAGGGTGGTGGTGCGCCTGGGCTGCCGTCAAGGGTGGTGGTGCACCTGGGCTGCCCTCAAGGGTGGTGGTGCACCTGGGCTGCCGTCAAGGGTGGTGGTGCACCTGGGCTGCCCTCAAGAGTGGTGGTGCGCCTGGGCTGCCCTCAAGAGTGGTGTGCCTGGGCTGCCCTCAAGGGTGGTGGTGTGCCTGGGCTGCCCTCAAGAGTGGTGGCACCTGGGGTCAGGTGGTGGTCCCTGGGCTGCCCTCAAGGTGGTGGTGCGCTGATGCCGTCAAGGGTGGTGCACCTGGGCTGCCCTCAAGGGTGGTGGTGCACCTGGGCTGCCGTCAAGGGTGGTGGTGCACCGGCGCCCAGCTGGGGTGGTGGTGTGCCTGGCTGCCCTCAAGGGTGGTGGTGCGGGCCTGGGCCTCGCCCTCAAGAGTGGTGGTGCCTGGGCGCCTCAAGGTGGTGGTGCGCCCAATGGGTGCCTGGCTCCTCAAGGGAGTGGTGGGTGCCTCTTGGTGTCCGGTGCCCCAAAGTGGTGGTATGGTGCACCTGGGCTGCCCTCAAGAGTGGTGGTGCGCCTGGGCTGCCCTCAAGAGTGGTGGTGTGCAGAAGTATGGCGCCATGACAGTCGCGTTTTTACAGAAAATGTAATCTCTTTTTCAGAAATAAGTTATTGACCTTTCAAAAATCATATTGTGACAACTATTTGACAGAATGCTATGTTTTTTTCACACATTGTCGGGATAGTATTGTTTTAGAACGAGACTTACCCCCGTTCCTCGAAAGCTTGTTGTAATGTTTCTATTTACATCTTAATCTTTCATCTGATGTCAACTAGAACAGTGTAACACCAATTTTATGATTTTTTATTATACCCTATAAAATAGGGAATTACTACAAAAACGGTGTGCATGTCTCAAATGCTGTTTAAATCACAGTAAAAAAATTAATTGAAATTGGATAATTAAAAAAAAGTTTTTAGTCCTTTTCCCTAAGGTACTTTGATCCACCTAAGTGCGTTCCCAGTTATTCCTGTCCGCTTCTTAGGTTATTGCCTTAGCATCATGTAGAATACAGTATCAAATTCCTTCATGAAGTCTAATAAAATTAATTCCGTCCAACCCCCACTTTGTTGTCTTGCTTGTTACTTTATCACAAAACTCCAAAAGGTTGGTAAGACACGACTTACCATTTCTGAACCCCTGGTAGTTATTGTTTACTGAAGCCAGTTATCTACCACTCGTTCTGACTATCTTCTCCATTACCTTCAGTGATATTAATGAGTAAAACCAGCCTGTACTTCAACGCCTCCTCTCCTGCCTTCAACTACACACCTTTCTTAAATATAAGCACAATGTTTGCTGTCTTCCAGATCTCTGGCAACTGTCCGCGTTTATTTACTTGTTGTAGATCTTAGCTAGTGCTCCCTCTCGCATCATCCATGGAGACACCAGTTTAGGTCTCCACTGAATATGACGTTTCCAGTTCCTTCAAAAGTTTTGTTTCCTCCCTGTTGTATTGTGTCCAGTACCTGCTGGTGTACTAAGCTTATGAACGTGTATACATGTGAAGTTTTTACAATTATTGCCTCTTTCACTATATCACATCACTCGTATGCTAATGTTAACAACAGGATATGTATTTCTCCTAAACGTTCCTAACATGTTGAACATTGTCACGTTCAAGTACAAATCAGAAATATCTACTCCTATATATCACTACGTATGTGCAGATACTGTGAGCATTATGGGTGCGTAGACGTGTGCATATCTGCAATTATATACTATATTAAAAAATTTGCCTAAGTACGTATGTATCTGTCACATAAAATAGGGTGGCAGCCCATTGCTGATGTGACGTTTCCATTTTTAATATTAAAAACTTTTTTCGTGAGAACATAATAGCTCTTGCATAGTTATATACTAATGTGTTCAGCTAGATATATTATGGAATCCAAATTTATCTTTCTTTCCCTCTGTCTCCTATATACTATTTCTCTGGCAGCATGGAGATATACTGTATTCATAGAGGCTTCAATTCCCCTTTGCATGGGTAGGCTATCGTGAGAGATGGTAATTTCTGCTTGAACTAAACCTTCGAAGTTCCCGTAGATTATGAACCATAATATAATGATCTCACTACCCTACTGAAGTCTCCTAGCCCAGCCAAACAGAGTTCAACACTACGCATGTGATCCATCCTGTGTGATGGAATATGACAGGAAAACATTGCCATTTTTTCCCTGCAGTGTATCTATCATACAGAATATTGAAGTACACTGTTGATGTATCCAAATCTTAATGAAAAAAGAAGCCTCTGATCCTTCTCTTTCCTAACCCCAGCCACCATTTTCACTGTGTTGGTGTCTCACTAGTAGCCACTTGTTTAGTATGTGTTGGTGTCTCACTAGTAGCCACTGTTTAGTATGTGTTGGTGTCTCACTAGTAGCCAGTGTTTAGTATGTGTTGGTGTCTCCCTAGTAGCCAGTGTTTAGTATGTGTTGGTGTCTCACTAGTAGCCACTGTTTAGTATGTGTTGGTGTCTCCCTAGTAGCCACTAGTAGCCAGTGTTTAGTATGTGTTGGTGTCTCACTAGTAGTCACTGTTTAGTATGTGTTGGTGTCTCCCTAGTAGCCAGTGTTTAGTATGTGTTGGTGTCTCACTAGTAGCCAGTGTTTAGTATGTGTTGGTGTCTCACTAGTAGCTCAGTGTTTAGTATGTGTTGGTGTCTCACTAGTAGCCAGTGTTTAGTATGTGTTGGTGTCTCACTAGTAGCCAGTGTTTAGTATGTGTTGGTGTCTCACTAGTAGCCAGTGTTTAGTATGTGTTGGTGTCTCACTAGTAGCCAGTGTTTAGTATGTGTTGGTGTCTCACTAGTAGCCAGTGTTTAGTATGTGTTGGTGTCTCACTAGTAGCCAGTGTTTAGTATGTGTTGGTGTCTCACTAGTAGCCACTGTTTAGTATGTGTTGGTGTCTCACTAGTAGCCACTGTTTAGTATGTGTTGGTGTCTCACTAGTAGCCAGTGTTTAGTATGTGTTGGTGTCTCACTAGTAGTCATAATGCTCGACTATTACTAGTCAGTGTTTTCGTGAATAGTTCCTCCAATCGTTCTCCGTATCCTTATTAATAGTTTTACATATTCTGTGAATATTTACACGTAGGAATCAGCCTGACTTACGTGAGGTTTACCTGAAGACTGTTTCAAGGATCATTCGTCCCCACGTGCGGCCTGTCCCTGATCAATAAAGCTGTTGGTGTCCGCTGCACTCAGTCCAACATAAAAACCATAGTCATTACACTAATGGCATACATTATGGACAAGAACCATAACCTGGCTGATCAGGACCTTGTAGGTTTCCGCTTCAAGACTATTAGGGGTTAAATTATAATTTCCCTTATAGTATCTGGTGGCAGGACGCTGAACTCTTGGACCCTTTATAATTAACGATTTACCTCGATCAGTTCTCCCAGTGATTTCCTAGTCACCCAGGCTGTGGTGCGTACATTGGATTGCGTCATCAATCAACAAGCCAAGTCTGGGACTGAGGGAAGTTACCCTCAGAATCAGCAAAAGGTAACAAGTAGGAGGCAGTTAAGGTGGTGTGGTGATGCATATCTTAAGCTATCACCAACTTCAGCCAAGCTAAGGAACCAAAACTGTCCCATATTGTAATTCATCGTTATGTTATACATTCTTTGTCATAGGCCATATTTAGGTATAATAGTTAGGTTATACAATCTCGTGTTAGGTCATGTTTGGTAATACCTAAGAGTCCTATTTATAATTAAATTGGTCTTACCTTTCTGTTGATTGCAAGGTCAAGCTAGAAAAATGATTACCGCTTTAAAAATGGACTTAAATCAAGTACATACAAGAAAAATGTCTGAACGTTGTGTTAGGTGAAAGTTCCCTTCTCACTTGTCGTGGCTACCTTCCACCTCACCTTCAGTGGAAGGTGTCGTCGTGTCCTCCCTCCCGACAACTACTCTCCCCTAAATTCCAATACAATCAATTAGGTGCTCGTTTACCGACCCCGACAAGCCTGATGACGACTGTCTGAATTTGCCTTCCTGTAAGCATAACCATTTGTAGCTTTTCCTTATTTACGTTTAAAAATATATCACTTATATGACATTCACTATGATAAACTTATGTGAATATTTGGCAACCCACTGACACTACCCTAAATGACACTCTACAACCCACTGCACTACCTCTCACAACCCACCGACACCCTCTCACAACCCACTGACACTACCCTCTCACAACCCACTGACACTACCCTCTCTCACAACCCACCGACACTACCCTCTCTCACAACCCACTGACACTACCCTCTCTCACAACCCACTGACACTACCCTCTCTCACAACCCACTGACACTACCCTCTCTCACAACCCACTGACACTACCCTCTCTCACCCCTACCCACAGCACTGACACTACCCTCTCTCAACCTGACACTACCCTCTCACCCCATGTACACTCACCCTCTGACTCCATGATATAACTGCGACAGATCCCGATTGCTTTTCTACGGTACCAGCCCGGTCTTTGTCCTGTTCAACCAGGTTGAGTAGAGATGCGTCTTATTGTAGCCGTGGCTAACATGCTTGTCACTGGGTCTATTTTACACTTCCATATCTCTCACTTCAGTACCTTGATATGAGAGTATGTAAGTTTAGACGAGTCCTCAGTATCTTCTATGTATATATTATCATGTACTATTCTTTCTGGCTCCAGAGAATTACATACAAGCAGTACTCAGGTTGTAAGAAGGACACGAGTTAATATTGTTTCAAATTACTCAGAAGGAATTAACATGAACTAAAATGTGAAGGCCAAGGATAAGTGGACATAAAGGGGATATTTAAAATACAGGCGGGTTATAGGAACTTCAGGCAAGTTATAGGGACTTTAGGAGTATCTCAGTTTTAAGGCTGTATAGGAGTGGAATGAGTTTAATGAGGAAGTTAGGAGGCTAACTAACCTTGTTAGGAGCCAAAGTGTCAGGAATCAGAAATGAAGGTTAAGAAGCGGAGAAAACAAAAAGGCGAGACTCTAGCCTATAAATACTAATTAGTGAGGTTCAGGTACACATACCTTTGTTGATGTGTGGTGAGCAGTCCAGTGCGGGAGAAACTTCCTACACAAAATTTCACACTAAACAAAACTTAATGAAATATCGTCTTCTGTAACAATGAAATATCGTCTTTTGTAACAATGAAATATCGTCTTTTGAAAAAAAATCTTTACCTAAAAGGTCGCCAGTGAAACACAAGCAACACCGCTGGTCCACGTAAGGGGGGTCAGAGCAAACCCGGGCTTGCTTCTGGCTTAACGTTATAAGGCGAGACGCATAGGCAGATTACACCTGCTTTTCCTGTTCACCTAGCAGTAGATACCCAAGAGTTAGTTGGCTGCTGTGGGTCGCATCCTGGGGTAGAGGACCACAAAAGGGACCACACTACCGTGCTTGAGTTTCGTGAATATTATCCCTCCTGAGTTAAAATATAATCTGAAATATTTCTTCTTTTTTCTGGACAAGTACCTTATGAAACTGGTATGAGAGCTGGGAAGACTAGTGGAGGGTGAGGGAGGGGGTGAGGCAGACCCCAGGAGACAGTGTCGCGCTCCATGGACGACACTTCCACTATCTGGAGGATCAGTGTCTGAACACCAGGGATGGTGTCCACCACAGCTTGCACCACTAAGAGCTGGGACTCCTGCAAGAACACGCTCTACTCCACACACGAGAGCACTACTTCTCTCTGTCTGAGATGATCAATCTTCATGTTAGTACAAGCGCAGTCTTTTTACATAATACATATCAGTAAAAAATAATGAAAATGAACACTTAAGCTAACATCTAGATGTTTGATTTTTAACCTACAACCCCACACACACATATATATATATATAATGTATATATATATATATATATAATGTATATATATATGTATATATATATGTATATATATATATATTTATATATATAAATGTATATATATGTATATATATATATATTTATATATATAAATGTATATATATGTATATATATATATATTATATATAAATGTATATATATGTATATATATATATTTATATATAAATGTATATATATGTATATATATATGTATATAAATTATATATATATATATTTATATATATATAAATGTTTATATATATATGTATATATATATATATTTATATATATATAAATGTTATATATATAATGTATATATATATGTATATATTATATTATATATTTTGTATATATATAATAAATGTATATATATATATATATATATATATATATATATATGTATACATTAATATATATATATTATATATGTATATATATATATTATATATATATATATATATATTATATATAATGTATATATATATTATATTATATATATTATAATTATATATATTAATGTATATATATATATATAATGTATATATATATATAATTATATATATATATATATATATTATATATATAAATGTATATATATATATGATATTATATATATATGTATATACATATGTATATATATATGTATACATATATTATATAATGTATATATATAATTTGTAATATATATAATATGTATATAAATATGTATATATATTGATTATATAAATATTGTATATATATATGTATATATTTGTATATATATGTATATTATATATTGTATTATAATATATATTTAATATATATATATAAGTGTGTATATATATATATAATGTATATATATATGTATATGTATGATATTATTATATTGTATATATATATATTATATATATTTATATATATAGTAAACTGTATGAGTATACTTATTAAGTTTTTTAATCTTTATGTTGTATGTACATTGTTATGTAGTACACGTGCTTTTGTGTAGCAGTGTGCTGTGTGTAGCAGTGTGCTGTGTGTAGCAGTGTGCTGTGTGTAGCAGTGTGTTGTGTGTAGCAGTGTGTTGTGTGTAGCAGTGTGTTGTGTGTAGCAGTGTGCTGTGTGTAGCAGTGTGTGTGTGTGTAGCAGTGTGCTGTGTGTAGCAGTGTGTTGTGTGTAGCAGTGTGCTGTGTGTAGCAGTGTGCTGTGTGTAGCAGTGTGCTGTGTGTAGCAGTGTGCTGTGTGTAGCAGTGTGTGGTGTAGCAGTGTGCTGTGTGTAGCAGTGTGCTGTGAGCAGTTGCTGTGTGAGCAGTGTGCTGTGTGTAGCAGTGTGCTGTGTGTAGCAGTGTGTGTGTGTAGCAGGTGTGTGTGTAGCAGTGTGCTGTGTGTAGCAGTGTGCTGTAGATGTGCTGTGTGTAGCAGTTGCTGTGTGTAGCAGTGTGTTGTGTGTAGCAGTGTGCTGTGTGTAGCAGTGTGCTGTGTGTAGCAGTGTGCTGTGTGTAGCAGTGTGCTGTGTGTAGCAGCGTGCTGTGTGTAGCAGTGTGCTGTGTAGCAGTGTGCTGTGTGTAGCAGTGTGCTGTGTGTAGCAGTGTGCTGTGTGTAGCAGTGTGTGTGTGTGCAGGTGTGTGAGCAGTGTGTGTGTAGCAGTGTGCTGGTGTGTAGCAGCGTGTCTGGGTGTAGCAGTCGTGTTGGGTGTAGCAGTGTGCTGTGTAGCAGGTGTGGTGTAGGCAGTGTGCTGTGTGTAGCAGTGTCTGGGTGAGCAGGTGTGGTGTAGCAGTGTGCTTGGTGTAGCAGTGTGCTGGGTGTAGCAGTGTGCTGGGTGTAGCAGTGTGCTGGGTGTAGCAGTGTGCTTGGTGTAGCAGTGTGCTGGGTGTAGCAGTGTGCTGGGTGTAGCAGTGTGCTGGTGTAGCAGTGTGGGGTGTAGCAGTGTGCTTGGTGTAGCAGTGTGTGTAGCAGTGTGTGGTGTAGCAGGTGCTGGTGTAGCAGTGTGCTGTGGTGTAGCAGTGTGCTGGTGTAGCAGGTGTGTGTAGCAGTGTGCTGTGTGTAGCAGTGTGTGTGCATGTTGGTGTAGCAGTGTGCTGTGTGTAGCAGTGTGTTTGTGTACAGTGTGCTAGTGTAGCAGTTGTGGTGTAGCAGCGTGCTGGTGTAGCAGTGTGCGGGTGTGTAGCAGTGTGCTGGTGTAGCAGTGTGCTGTGTGTGCAGTGTCGGTGTAGCAGTGCTGGTGTAGCAGTGTGTTGTGTGAGCAGTGTGCTGTGTGTAGCAGTGTGTCGGGTGTGTAGCAGTGTGCTGGTGTAGCAGTGTGCTGTGTGCAGCAGTGTGCTGTGTGTGCAGTGTGCTGGTGTAGCAGTGTGCTGGTTGAGCAGTGTCTGTTGTAGCAGTGTGTCTGGTTGTGAGCAGTGTGCTGGTGCAGCAGTGTGCTGTGTTGCAGCGTGTGCATGGTGGAGCAGTGTGTGTGTGAGCAGTTGTGTGTGAGCAGTTGTTGTGTGAGCAGTGTGCTGTTGAGCAGTGTGGTGAGCAGTGTGCTGTGTGTAGCAGTGTGCTGGTTGTGGCAGTTGTTGTGTGTAGCAGTTCTGTGTGTGCAGTGTGCTGTGAGCAGTGTGCTGGTTAGCGGCAGTGTTGTGTTGCAGCAGTGTGCTGGTGCGGGGACAGTGTGTCTGGTTGTAGCAGTGTGCTGTGTGTAGCAGTGTGTTGTGTGCGGCAGTGTGTCTGTGTTGCAGCAGTGTGCTGTGTGTAGCAGTGTGCGGGTTGCAGCAGTGTGTTGGTGTGTCAGCAGTGTGTTTGGAGCAGTGTGTGGTGTAGCAGTGTGCTGGGTGTGTGCAGTGCGTGTGCTGTGGTGCAGCAGTGTTGCTGTGTAGCAGTGTGCTGTGTGTAGCAGTGTGCTGTGTGCAGCAGCGTGCTGTGTGCAGCAGTGCTGTGTGCAGCAGCGTGCTGTGTGCAGCAGCGTGCTGGGTGTAGCAGTGTGCTGGTAGCAGCAGTGTGCTGGTAGCAGCAGTGTGCTGGTTGGAGTAGTATTTTGGTTGCAGCAGTGTGCTGGGTGCAGCAGTGTTCTGGTTGCAGCAGTGTGCTGGGTGCAGCAGTATTCTGGTTGCAGCAGTGTGCTGGGTGCAGCAGTGTGCTGGGTGTAGCAGTGTGCTGGTTGCAGCAGTGTGCTGGTGTAGCAGTGTGCTGGGTGCAGCAGTGTGTTGGGTGAGCAGTGTGCTGGGTGTAGCAGTGTGCTGGTTGCAGCAGTGTGCTGTGTTTAGCAGTGTGCTGGTTGCAGCAGTGTGCTGGGTACAGCAGTGTGCTGGTTGCAGCAGTGTTGGGTGCAGCAGTGTGCTGGCTGCAGCAGTGTGCTGGGTGCAGCAGTGTGCTGGGTGCAGCAGTGTGCTGTGTGTAGCAGTGTGCTGGTTGCAGCAGTGTGCTGGGTGCAGCAGTGTTCAGCACTATGCAGAGTAGAACTATGTATCAATAATGAATCTTCTGAGACGTGTGTCTTTAATTCACCTTAAAAAAGCTGTATCTTTCTATGGATTATATTTGTAGTTTGCCAGAAGCTGTTATTGTCATACACTGTCTCACTGTGAGATATATATTTAGTACTTATGTAGTCAGCAACACATACACAAGGTGGTACCATGACTAGCACTGTTCAGATGGGACTATGACTAGCACTGTTCAGGTAGTACCATGACTAGCACTGTTCTGGTGGTACTATGACTAGCACTGTTCAGGTACTCTGTCCAGTACTTACATACAGTACCTGAAGTAATAATTATTTTCTCAAGGTGTGGATGTCCGAGGAACGTGTTAGAATCCATGATAATTCTTATTGTGTAGGGGAGAGAGGAAAGAGGCAAGAACAAAGGGGAGAGAGTTGAAATGTAGGAATTTGCTGGGACCCTTCACTTTCTAATTTGAAAACCATGTATAAAGTTTCCTTCTAATTCTTTTCGTTTAAATGGAATGATCTACTTTCTTCATTCTTCTTAAAATGATTGTGTGTTTACATTCAATCTATGTCTCCCGTGTTCTTTCACTCTCTCAGTGCATCTTCTTAAATTTGTTTAGTTCTCCTCGTAACTCATGCCCATCTGCACAGGGACTAGTCTGGTCTGGTTGCAAACCTTTTCACTTTCTTTAACATCTTAATGTATATAATTAGAAACATGAACCACACTGGTGCTGCATACTTGACGTCTGGTCTCTCACACATCATGTTTACAATTTTTTAATACTTATAGTTTAAATTTCTAGTTTTCTTTTATTTGCCAGTCTTGTAAACGCTAGTTATAAAACACAGTTTATAATCATCTTCAGAGTTGTGTTGTGATGTTTAAACCTTTGCAGCACTCTTAATGCCATGCCCGGTGCTACTCTCCTATAACTTAGTTCTCTGTTGCTGACAGCATCTTACCAACCCCTGAACAACGGTAGAAGTTTACAAGAGGAAACTGAACCACAACCTGCAACAAGCACTAGATCAACCAGGTTGTGATCGTTAGAAAGGCCTGAAGAAACAGCCTGGTGCATCCGGCAATCAAGAAGAAGTCTGTGGGATCATGGATCCCTGCAGCTCAGTTTCAGATCAAGGCGCCTTAAGTGGAAGCACCACAAGAGTACCAACTACTAAAAAAACACAGTAAAGAAACAAATGTGTGTGCCGGATTTAAGTAGCAGGTTGTACGACATGTCATCATGACAGTGCATAAAAATAACAGGCTTTCTTCTCGCAATCAGTACCTCAGAGGATGGTTGTTGTCTGCCATCCTACTGTTGAACTCCAACAGCCACTTGTTTCACCATTCCTGCAGCTCGTTTACATATTCTTGCAGTTTTCTGTCATTGCCTCTATTCTTCATCTTATAGGTTTGGCAGTGAGCGCCAAAATCCATCTGCAGGATTATTTTCATTCTGGTAGATCTTTTACATATACTCATTGGCCACCTAGTTAGGTACACCTTTCTAGTATTGGGTAGGGCTCCCCTTTGCATCCTAGAACAGCCTGAATTCTTCTTGGAATGGATTCAACAAGGTGCTGGAAACATTCCTTAAAGAATAAGATAACAGCATCACGCAGCTGCTGCACATGGTCAGCAACAATACTCAGGTAGGATGCTCGATTGGTATTATGGGGCCTAATGTGTGCCAGGAAACATTCCCCACACCATTACGCCACCAGCCTGAACCGCTGATACAAGGCAGGAAGGATATATGCATTCATGTTGTTTGTGCCAAATTCTGATTACCATCTGCATGTCGCAGCATAAATCACGATTTTTTCAAACCAAGCGACGTTTTTCCCAATCATCAACTGTCCAGTATTTATGAGCCTGTGCTCACTGTAGCGTGAGCTTCCTGTTCCTAGCTGGAACTGTGTGGTCATCTGCTGTAGTCGATACACTTCAAGGTTTGATGTGTTGTGAGTTCAGTGACGCTCTTCTACATACCACTGTTTTAACATGTGTTTAGTTACAGTCTGGCTATTCTTCTCTGATCTCTCATTATCAAGGCGTTTTTGCCAACAGAACCGCCGCTCACTGGATGTTTTGCGTTTTTCACACCATTCTCTGTAAACTAAAGACAATGTTGTGCGTCAAATTCCCAGGAGATCATCAGTTAATAGACACTGAAATGAACCCCGTCTAGCACCACCAATCACTCCACGGTCAGTCACTTAGATCACGTTTCTTTCCTATTCTGATGGCTGGTCTGAACATCAACTGAACCACTTGTCCATGTCTGCATGCTTTTAGGCATTTAGGCGACTAGATATTTGCATTAACAAACAGGTGCACAGGTGTACCTAATAAAGTGGCCACTAAGTGTAAGTCAGAAAAAGAATAGGTCCTAAGATTTTGAGGGTCTGCAATTAATACTTTCGTATTAACTAAAGGTAGAGCGGTGACCAAGAAAGTTTAATCTGATCCACGCTGTCTCTAGCCTCTTTTATTTTCCTTAGCTGTTTTAAAGAGAAGGTTTATGAGGCAAGATTTGTCATCTCTTATCCCTGGTCACAGACCGGGCCGCAGGGGCGTTGACCCCTGGAACTCTCTCCAGGTAAACTCCAGGTAACACTATTTGTACATGCTGGCATTAAGCTCCAGCCCATGGGTCCAGCATCCAAGCTTTAAATTACCAATGTACCTGTCTGACTAGCTGAGGGTTTCATGTTAGTCCTGCGTATTTGAATGTTGTTTTTACGTATCCTGTTTATAACGTCCTAAATGATTCCTTCTTATAGTTCCTGAAAAGGAGTCCTAACACTTGCCAGCCTGGCGTAGTCTACCTATATCATACAATGCGTCTCTCCCATGATACACAGTGTGATGTTTACAATCTTCTCTTCAGCCTCCTTCTCCTGGCTTCCATCTATTGGTATATTACTTTGTCCTTGTTAGGACCGTAAGCTAATAATTTGGAACTTACTGGACCACTCTTGCAGTTCATCCAAGGTCTCTCGCACCTTTTTTTCATTCTTTTTTTCCTCATCAGCTTCACATCATGTACAAATATTGACATGACTATCCTCACCCCCCTTCCCCGAGTTTCCCTGGTCGATCACTCACACATATGAACAATAACACTCACTGACTATTCAGCGACTCCACAGTTTACGTTCTATTAGGAATGTATGACATGAGTTAGGACTAATACTTATAATAAATAAAAGTTCCTTTCTATAAGTACCTTACTTCTTATATTTTTCCTTAGCCAGATTACAAGATATACTCGCCAGGATACACTGGTCTGTAGTTTAACTTCTCTTGTCTATCTTACTTTTTGTGTATTGGTATAAAAATGTCTGTCTTCGAGTTGTGTGGCATCTTCCATTGTCTAGTGGCTTGTTGTATATGTATCCTAGTGACTTGGTGTATATGTACCCTAGTGACTTGGTGTATATGTATCCTAGTGACTTGGTGTATATGTATCCTAGTGACTTGGCGTATATGTATCCTAGTGACTTGTTGTATATGTATCCTAGTGACTTGGTGTATATGTATCCTAGTGACTTGGTGTATATGTATCCTAGTGACTTGGTGTATATGTATCCTAGTGACTTGGCGTATATGTATCCTAGTGACTTGGGTTATGTATCCTAGTGACTTGGTGTATGTATCCTAGTGACTTGGTGTATATGTATCCTAGTGACTTGGTGTATATGTATCCTAGTGACTTGGTGTATATGTATCCTAGTGACTTGGTGTATATGTATCCTTTAGTGGCTTGGTGTATATGTATCCTAGTGACTTGGTGTATATGTATCCTAGTGACTTGGTGTATATGTATCCTAGTGACTTGGTGTATATGTATCCTAGTGACTTGGGTATATGTATCCTAGTGACTTGGTGTGTATGTATCCTAGTGACTTGTTGTTATGTATCCTAGTGACTTGGTGTATATGTACCCTAGTGACTTGGTGTATATGTATCCTAGTGACTTGGTGTATATGTATCCTAGTGACTTGGTGTATATGTATCCTAGTGACTTGGTGTATATGTATCCTAGTGACTTGGTGTATATGTATCCTAGTGACTTGGTGTATATGTATCCTAGTGACTTGGTGTATATGTATCCTAGTGACTTGGTGTATATGTATCCTAGTGACTTGGTGTATATGTATCCTAGTGACTTGGTGTATATGTATCCTAGTGACTTGGTGTATATGTATCCTAGTGACTTGGTGTATATGTATCCTAGTGACTTGGTGTATATGTATCCTAGTGACTTGGTGTATATGTATCCTAGTGACTTGGTGTATATGTATCCTAGTGACTTGGTGTATATGTATCCTAGTGACTTGGTGTATATGTATCCTAGTGACTTGGTGTATATGTATCCTAGTGACCAATTGGTGTATATGTATCCTAGTGACTTGGTGTATATGTATCCTAGTGACTTGGTGTATATGTATCCTAGTGACTTGGTGTATATGTATCCTAGTGACTTGGTGTATATGTATCCTAGTGACTTGGTGTATATGTATCCTAGTGACTTGGTGTATATGTATCCTAGTGACTTGGTGTATATGTATCCTAGTGACTTGGTGTATATGTATCCTAGTGACTTGGTGTATATGTATCCTAGTGACTTATATTCATGATTGGTGTATATGTATCCTAGTGACTTGGTGTATATGTATCCTAGTGGCTTGGTGTATATGTACCCTAGTGACTTGTGTATATGTACCTAGTGGCTTGGCTTTGGTGTATATGTACAGTAATGGCTTGGTGTATATTTACCCAAGTGTCATACTTAGGTGTGAGTCGCTTCTCAGTATTCAGTGCGACCTGGGGTCTCGCTCCACCGTGTTTGTATGCTAGTCTCTGGGATGTCTTGGTAATTGTTGACGTTTTGACAAATCTTCAACACAACAGCAACGTTCTGTTAACACTTCCTACTCGACTCTAGAAATATGTAGTATGCTTTTATCTTGAGTTACTCGCACATTCCACAATAGTTTCTTCATTTTTCATAAAGTTGTAGAACAATTTCAGTTTGATATTTTCTTGAGTTGTTGTCCTCTCAAGGGAGGCTCTTTAATGCTGGTGAGGGGCTCTTGATCCGATGAAATTATCATCCTCTTCCTTTTATCAAGCCTTATTGCCTCCCGTTCTCCAGGCGCTATGTCCCATACGTATTCAGTGCTTCACCTAAAAATAATAATAATGATAATCATAATAATAATTTTCTTTATTATAAAGTACACCTTCCTTGGTGTTCCTGCTCATGTCACAGTTTAATACTATTTGTTGTGTTCCTTACACTATTCCATGCTCTCTTATTTTTGAGTTTCACCTTTTTACATCTTTCGTTAAACCAAGAGCTATCTCTATTTTTCTTGATTTTCTTCCTGGTGACTCCCACTGTCTACTGTGTAAAAAAATCTTTAACGCTCTCACTCTCGGCCTAGAAATGGTAGTATCTTTTTATCTTGAGTTACTGCACATTCCACAATAGTTTCTTCCATTTTCGAAAAGTTGTGAACATTGATTTCAGTTTCAATATTTTCTGTGAGTCCCTCTCAGTGGAGGCTCTTTGAACTGTTGAGTCTCTTTATCCGATGAAATTATCATCCTCTTCCTTTATCAAGCCTTATTCTCATTCTCCAGGCCTATGTCCTCAGTATTCAGGGGCTTCACCTAAAGAATAATATATATGATATCATAATAATAATTTTCTTTATTATAAATGTGGTCCCTTCATGGTGTTGCCTCATGTCACAGTTTAATACTATTTGTTGTGTTCCTTAGCCTATTCCATGCTCTCTTATTTTTGAGTTTCCTGTTTTACATCTTTCGTTAAACCAAGAGCTATCTCTATTTTTCTTGATTTTCTTCCTGGTGACTCCCACTGTCTGCAGTGTATCACTGTATCTGTGTCAACAGGTCACTTAAGCCTCCTGGCACTCGTCTTTCTCTTATCTATCACTTCGTGCCCACCTCAACTATGTACTTCTGTGTTTATATTCAGTGGTCACATGACAACATTGTGGGCTTCAAATTTTACCTTAATACTCAGTTAATCTTGGGTAAATATCAGGTAGCCTTGGCAGCTGTTCATCTCTCACTACTGTGCGCTTTTTGATCTTCTAAGAAAGTTATATGTGTAGAGAGCATAGTGGTGTTCTGTTTGTCAGTATCAACACTAACTAAAACTGATGGTTGGATCCTACTCAACAACAACCCCAACACACTCGTCGCCTCTGAGTGTATACAGTTTTCAGTTTTTCATACAACTCCAGGGAACCTAAGTACAGGATAACATACATGTGCATCTATATACGCAATCACATGTAGACAATTGCACATATAACAAGAATTATGAAAGATAGAGACATACAAACACAAATAGGAAATTAAGAATGATTAGAAAACACTATGAAGGTAAATCTGAAGAAGCTGTGAATAACTAGCAGCAACTGGAGAGGGCGTGTATCACCACTTAAAGAATAAACAACAGATTCGGTTACTCTCTCTGCCTCTCCCTCACCGCACCCCACACACAAGCTTCCCGTCAGGAAGTTTTCATTTACATCTGCGTACATAATATAGCAATCATTTTTTTTAAAGTTGTCTTGAGGAACACAAGATGTTGTGAGTGGCTAAAGCTCTCGCTTCACACGGCGAGGGCCTGGGTTCGATTCCCAGCCAGGGCAGAAACATTGGGCGTGTTTCTTTACACCTGTTGTCTATGTTCCCCATCAGTAAAATGGGTACCTGGGTGTTAGTCGACTGGTGTGAGTCGCATCCTAGAACACTGACCTAATCTGCCCGAAATGCTCAGCATAACAAGGGACTTTCTATATAGTAATATGTCATTGATGTCAGCTAGGCCTGTATACCATGTACATGTACTTGTAGTAAATAAAGAAAAAAAAAGTCAATGTGACATATTTCCATTGGTGTTCGGCCGACCCTTAACCCACAAACAATCGTTACCTCCTCCAGAAAAACACTACAGTGACTTTCTACAGACCTGACCTGTACTTAGCTCTGTGAAGACGTGTCTAGTGTGCTCTCTGTGAATCTGAACAAGATGTCCTCTCTTGAGCTACTCTACCAGCAGCTGAAGGAAGAACTGAGGGTAGCTAAGCTTGAGATACAGCGACTGACTGAGGAAAACAAGAGGATTCGTAGTAATCCTCCTGTTAAGAGTCCTCAAGCCAAGAGGGGAACCTGGACAGTGGCTGGAATGCATGGGACAAAGTTGAGGATCAAGAGGACGGATGGAGAGGTAGAATCAACGAAGATCTAGGAAACTGTTGTGGAAACATCGAACCGATTCTCCGTGTTACCCAATGAATGTGAGTCGACTACTGGGAACATCACGACGAACGACACCAAGGTAGGTAAGAACAGTGTTCTTGTTGGGGATAGTCAGATTAGGTACATGGATAGAGCCTTCTGCTTGAAAGATAGAAGTAGGAGACAGAGGGTTTGCTTTCCTGGGGCTGGAATGGAGCATATTGTTAACCGTCTGGACGACATCATGAGAGGTAATGGGAGCAATCCTATTATCTGTCTCAGTGCTGAGGCAACAATGTTGGTAGACGTAGGAGTGAGGACCTGACTAGCAGGTATAGGTCAGCAATAGACATAATTAGGAAGAAGGGTGGGAACCCTGTCATATGTGGTATTTTGCCAAGGAGAGGAGTTGGAAATGAATGGTTGTCCAGGGCAATTGGTGTCAATTGCTGGCTGGACCTGGACAAATACTGTAAGGAAAATGCAGTAACATTCATTGACAACTGGGACCTCTTCTATTGCAGAAATGACATGTATGCCAGGAATGAGGGCACTGGCAACTGCAGTGGAGAGAGCTGTTAGGGCTTTAAACTAGTAAAAGTTAGTGGTATGGGTTTTTGGGGAAAAACAGTGAAGTCCCAGTGTAGTAATATTATGAGTTCTAGGGGAACTAGTAATAGGCAGAATAAGGTGGATACTGGAAAGCCAGTGGCACTAGATGACAAGGACAGTAATAGGTATAGTGGAAAAACAGAAATGAGCAGGAAGGGTAAAGAGAAAGGAGGGTCATTAAATATATATTATAGTATTGTCGTAGTGTAGGAATAAGATGGACGAGTTGAGATTAGTAATGCAGTCAGGTAACATTGATTTTTGCCATAACTGAACGTGTGTTGTAATTCGAAAAATTGGGACATGTCAATGTCACATTCAGGGTTTTAAATTGTTCCAAGTAGACAGAAGTATCGGGAAGGATTGGTGGCACTATGTCGTATCATTTAAATTGTTGCATAAAAACGGGTATAAAGTCTGAAATAATACAGAGTGTCTGGATAGAATTTTCAGAGGGTGTGAAAAATTGATTTTAGGAGTGATATATCGTCCTCCAAACTTAGATAGGGAACAAGGGAGACTACTCTGGGAGGAAATTGTTAAGGCCACAAGGCACGATAACGTAGTAATTCTAGGGGACTTTAACTTTAGTCAGATTGATTGGAATTTCTTGACAGGGAATTTAGAATCTAACGACTTTTTAGAAGTAGTTCAGGATTGCTTTTTGAAGCAGTTTGTGACAGAACCTACAAGGGGAAATAACCTACTTGACTTGGTTCTGGCAAGCAAGGAAACCCTTGTTAATAATTTAGAAATTACAGAGGAACTCGGCACAAGCGACAAGTCAATTACCTTTAGCATTGAATGGATGTATGATAGTAGGGATAATTTAGTAACAGTCCCAGACTTTCGCTTAGCAGATTACAATGGGCTTAGAGAACACTTATCAACTGTGGACTGGGGTAACGAAGAGAGCTATCAATATGACAGTTTTCTTAACACTATACAGGCTGCCCAAAGAACATTTATCCCGTATAAAGAAATTAGATCAAGTAGAAATGACCCAAAATGGATGAATAATAGGCTCAAGTATCTTTTAGGGCAGAAGAAAGGAATTTATAGGCGCATCAAAAGAGGCGAGGGTCATCTTATAAATCAGTATACCGACATTAAGAGGGACATTAAAAAGGGGATAAGAAAAGCTAAACTGGACTATGAAATTAAAGTTGCTAGGGATTCAAAAACTAACCCAAAAAGTTTTTTCCAGGTTTATAGAACAAAAGTTAGGGATAAGATAGGTCCCCTTAAAAATAACTCTGGGCATCTTACTGACAAGGAGAATGATATGTGCTCTATTTTTAATAATTATTTTCTCTCGGTTTTCACACAGGAAGACACTAATAATATCCCAGGAATTAATTTTTACAGAGGCCCAGAAGAAGATAAATTATGTAATATCACAGTCACTAGTGAAATGGTTATGAAACAACTAGACCGACTGAAACAAAATAAATCGCCGGGTCCTGATGAGCTTTTTGCAAGGGTTCTTAAGGAATGCAAAATGGAACTCTGTGAACCATTATCTAACATTTTTAATTTATCTATTCAAACAAATCTAGATACTGTGCACACGCCATTACTGATATCATTGTCCAATAAAACTTACCAACTCCTGAGAAGTTACATTTGTTTAAGGTGTTTGTTGCTGACCCAACCAACCACCCATCTCCCTATCTTCATCTCTCTCTCTCTCTCCCAACTCTTTAGCAAACATATGTATCTACAAAAAACGCTTTTAGATTAATAACTGAATTCTTAACCCAAGAGAAGAGGCAGCGATATGAACGTGAGGATGATGAGCGAGATGACTATGAGAGACGACAGATGAAGTGAGCAGAGGAACTGAGCGAGATGTCAGCTATGAAGTGAGCGAGTGACTGAGCGAGATGTCAGCTATGAAGTGAGCGAGGAACTGAGCGAGATGTCAGCTATGAAGTGAGCGAGGAACTGAGCAAGATGTCAGCTATGAAGTGGGGAGATGCAGATGTCAGCAGGTGAGGAGGACTGAGCGAGATGTCAAGCTATGAAGTGAGCGAGGACTGAGCGAGATGTCCATGACTGATGACACAGTGTAGCAATGACAGTGACTGAGCGAGATGTCAGCTATGAAGTGAGCGAGGAACTGGCTGAATGTACAGCTATGAGTGAAGGCGGTGACTGGACTTGAAAGTCACTTGATGGACAGGAATCCTCACATGTGATCATGACATACATGGTGTCAATACAGGCCTACATGGTGTCAATACCAGGCTCCACATGGTGTCAATACCAGGCCTCCACATGGTGTCAATCTGAGGCCTCCACATGGTGTCAATACCAGGCCTCCACATGGTGTCAATACCAGGCCTCCACATGGTGTCAATACCAGGCCTCCACATGGTGTCAATACCAGGCCTCCACATGGTGTCAATACCAGGCCTCCACATGGTGTCAATACCAGGCCTCCACATGGTGTCAATACCAGGCCTCCACATGGTGTCAATACCAGGCCTCCCACAGCTGAATTATTTACCTCCAGTGCTGATAAGTGAGCACCTGCATACCATTCCTTCACTCCATCTCTGGTCACACTACCATCTTGTATTAGCATATATCAATACATTCTTGGCCAGACACACACTGTAAACGACACTTGGTCTTCCTAATTTACTGTTAGTAACGAGTCACCCCAACACACACACACGGTACATGAATATTTCTTATATTAAACAAAATTAAAACCTGCACACATGTCACTGTCCTCTAGCTTTATCTTCCTGTAAAACCTTCACCATCACTGCTAGTTATCTTCACTGTAAAACCTGCACCATCACTGCTAGTTATCTTCACTGTAAAACCTGCACCATCACTGCTAGTTATCTTCACTGTAAAACCTGCACCATCACTGCTAGTTATCTTCACTGTAAAACCTGCACCATCACTGCTAGTTATCTTCACTGTAAAACCTGCACCATCACTGCTAGTTATCTTCACTGTAAAACCTGCACCATCACTGCTAGTTATCTTCACTGTAAAACCTGCACCATCACTGCTAGTTATCTTATAAACCTGCACCATCACTGCTAGTTATCTTCACTGTAAACCTGCACCATCACTGCTAGTTATCTTCACTGTAAACCTGCACCGTCACTGCTAGTTATCTTCACTGTACTACTCAGATACTCACTAAACTGCACTTGCTAGTTATCTTCACTGTAAACCTGCACCATCACTGCTAGTTATCTTCACTGTAAAACCTGCACCGTCACTGCTAGTTATCTTCACTGTAAAACCTGCACCATCACTGCTAGTTATCTTCACTGTAAAACCTGCACCGTCACTGCTAGTTATCTTCACTGTAAAACCTGCACCGTCACTGCTAGTTATCTTCACTGTAAAACCTGCACCGTCACTGCTAGTTATCTTCACTGCAAAACTTGCATCGTCACTGCTAGTTATTTTCACTGTGTAAAACCTGCACCATCACTGCTAGTTATCTTCACTGTAAAACCTGCATCGTCACTGCTAGTTATTTTCAGTGAAAACCTGCACCATCACTGCTAGTTATCTTCAATGTAAAACCTGCATCACTGCTAGCTATTTTCACTGTGTAAAACCTGCACCATCACTGCTAGTTATCTTCACTGTAAAACTTGCATGACAATGTTAGTTTTAATGTTACAAAATCTGCAAAAATAATTTATCTTCACTTTGTATAACCTGCACCGTCACTACTGGTTATTTTCACTGCATAAAACCCGCGCGATCACTTATCTTCACAGTGTAAAACATATACCATCAGTGTTATCATCACGGTGAAAAATAGGCTCCATCAGTGTTATCTTTGTTGTCTAACACACAAAACCGTAGATACAAATGCAGTATTATTCTCATGTTTCCTGACTTACGACTTACCCTGTACGTGTAAAATCACATTAACATTTTCAAAACTGTTGAAATATGTATGCTAATACATGAAATTAAGCTTACAAAATATGTAAGAGTAAAGCTTCCAGAAAACTATTAGAGCGTCAGAGGCGCTCGAGCGCTAAGGTCAATCAACTCTGAATTGTGTATTCCGGCCGATAAAAACAAAATCAACAATGCAGTCTGAATAATAAAAGGGGATGAAAAAAATATTAAATCTTTATCAGAAGAGAACAGGTGTATATATCAGTGTTATTTACATGTAACTGCTATAAGTATCCACTGAACTATCATTATTTTTATTTATTTTTTAAAATCTATGACTCACTGTTTATCGGATGACTCGGTGTTTACCTTTGTGTGTTAACCTGATTTTGTTGCGGGTGTTGAGCTGTAGCTCTTGGGTCCGCATTGTAAATTCAGCTTGACTGACGAGTGACTATCTTTTTTTTTAGTGACATAAATCCATAAGTGGTTGTAGCATCCACTGGACTCTAGTATGTTTTACTATACTCTCCTACTGCACACACACACACACACACACTGCTAGGAGCTGACTCGACCCCTGCAACCACAAATAGGTGAGTACACACACACACGCGGGGCCAGGAGCTATGACCGGACCCCTGCAACCACAATTAGGTGAGTACACACACACAGAAGGAACACTTGCTAAGAGTGTACACCTCCCACCTGAGTTCACTGCATCTGGATCCTATCCTGAAGAGTTTTCTCTAGCTTATTTATGTAAAGGACTATTTGTTATGCCTTGATCATGTCTCCTCGTATTGTGATCATTGCCCCTGCGGCCCGGTCCCAGACCAGGAGGCCTGGTGGACGACCTGATAAGTCACGTTATTTGTGCTAGCAACACAGTCCAGCGAAGGCTCCACGACCTGGATGGTGAAGTAACTAAGGAACTTTATCAAACTCCTTGAAGACAGTCAGGGTTGTCTTGGTAATTTTCCTTTTTATGAAGGAAGGTTGCTGAATAAACTTGGTTACTTTGCATGTACTCAGCTCTCTCTTACTGTACTCAGTACACCCATATTTTTCATTGTGGTTATCATGCACTGTCTGCCAAAATTTTTGCTTTCGTAGGGAGTGGGTGGGTGTCTACATGGAGTCTACCTGGAGGGTATTCCGGGGATCGACGTCCCCGCGGCCCGGTCTATGACCAGGCCTCCCGGTGGATCAGGGCCTGATCAACGAGGCTGTTACTGCTGGCTCCACGTAGTCCAACGTACGAACCACAGCCCGGCTGATCTGGCACTGACTTTAGGTATCTGTCCAGCTCCCTCTTGAAGGCAACCAGAGGTCTACTGGTAATGCCCCTTATGGCTGGTGGGAGGCTGTTGAACAGTCTTGGGCCCCGGACACTTATTGTGTTTTCTCTTAGTGTACCAGTGGCGCCCCTACTTTTCACTGGGGGTACGTTGCACCGTCTGCCAAGTCTTTTGCTTTCCTATGGAGTGATTTCTGTGTGCATATTAGGGACCAGTCCCTCCAGAATCTTCCAGGTGTAGATTATGATATATCTCTTTCGCCTGCGCTCCAGTGAATATAAGTCTAGTGCTCCCAGGCGTTCCCAGTAGTTAAGGTGTTTGATGGAACTTGTACGTGCAGTAAAGGTTCTCTGTACATTCTCTAGATCTGCAATTTCACCTGCCTTGAATGGGGATGTTAATGTACAGCAGTATTCTAGCCTAGAGAGAACAAGTGATTTAAAAAGATCATCATTGGCTTGGCATCTCTTGTCTTGAATGTTCTCATTATCCATCCTATCAGTTTCCTCGCAGATGTAATAGTGGCATTGTTGTGGTCCTTGAAGGTGAGGTCTTCGGACATTACCACACCCAGGTCCTTCACATTACTTTTCCGCTCTATTGTGTGATTAGAGTTTGTAATATACTCAGTTCTAGCTATTATTTCCTCCAGTTTTCCATAACGGAGTAGTTGGAATTTGTCTTCATTGAACATCATATTGTTCTCTGTTGCCCATTGGAAAACTTGGTTTATATCTTCTTGGAGATTTGCCGTGTCCTCAATGGATGACACTCTCATGCAGATCCTAGTATCATCTGCAAAGGATGATACAGTGCTATGGTTCACATCTCTGTCTATGTCTGATATGAGAATGAGGAACAGGATAGGTGCGAGTACTGTGCCTTGTGGGACAGAGCTCTTCACTATGGCAGCATCCGATTTAACTCTGTTTACCACTACTCTTTGTGGTCGATTGGTTAGGAAATTGAAGATCCATCTGCCTACTTTGCCAGTTATCCCTTTAGCACGCATTTTGTGTGCTATTACACCATGATCGCACTTGTCAAAGGCTTTTGCAAAATCTGTGTATACTACATCTGCATTCTGCTTGTTTTCCAGAGCATCTAAGACCATATCATAGTGGTCTAGCAGTTGTGAGAGGCAGGAGCGACCTGCTCTGAAACCATGTTGCTCTGGGTTGTGTAATTTTTGGAAGTCCAGGTGGTTTGCTATCCTGCTTCTTAGAACTCTTTCAAAGATTTTTATGATATGGGACGTTAAAGCTATTGGTCTATAGTTCTTAGCTACTGCTTTGCTGCCACCTTTATGGAGTGGGGCTATATCCGTTGTTTTTAGTGACTGTGGAATCTCGCCTGTCTAAAAGCTCCTTCTCCATAGTATACTTAGGGCCTGTGAGAGGGGTTTCTTGCAGTTCTTAATGAACACAGAGTTCAACGAGTCTGGGGCTGAGTGCATGGGCATGTCGTCGATGGCTTTCTCAAAGTCTAGAGGAGTTAGGGTTATGTCAAAAATTTGGCATACATTGGCAGGGTTTTGAGGCTCATTCATGAAAAAATTGTTTGAATTGTCTATCTTTAGACTGATTAGTGGTTCACTGAACACAAGAGTCATATTGAGATTTCAGTATCTCACTCATTTCTTTGTTGTCATCTGTGTAAGATCCGTCTTGTCTGAGCAGAGGCCCTATACAAGTAATGGTTTTTGCCTTGTTTTTGGCATATGAAAAGAAATATTTCGAATTTCTTTCAATTTCACTAATCGCTTTTAGCTCCTCTTGACTCTCCTGGATCCTGTATGAATCCTTTAATTTTAGCTCAATATTTTCCACTTTCCTGGTTAGCGCTTCCTTCCGTGAATCAGATAGTCCGGCATTCTTGAGGAGCTCAGTGATTCTTCGTCTTCTCCTGTATAGGGAGCGTCTCTCTCTCTCTCTCTCTCTCCTGTTTACTTCTTCTCTTTTTTCGTAGAGGAATATGTCTTGAACATACTTCAGCTACCAGGATGTTGATCTTTTCAAGGCACTGGTTAGGGTCCATGTAATTCAAGATATCTTCCCAACATGTTTCATTTAGGGCGTAGTTTACCAGATCCCAGTTGATGTTCTTGTTGTTGAAGTTGAATTTGGTAAAGGTACCCTCATAGCTATATGCGTTTTGCTGATCAGGACTCCTGTGCATGTACGTCTGGACATCGATTAGATTGTGATCAGAATTTGTTGTTTTTGATATTATGTTTTTTACCAGGTCCTCATTATTTGTGAAGATAAGGTCTAGTGTGTTCTCTAGTCTCGTTGGCTCCACTATCTGCTGACTTAGGGTGTGTTTGTTGCAGAAATTCAGCAACTCATGTGTGTGTGACTTTTCATCTGCGCTGCCTCCAGGGATTATTTCTGCTACAACATTATTTGCTATATTCTTCCATTTTGTATGTCTAAGATTGAAGTCACCAAGCAGCAAGATGTTTGGGGATGGGGCTGGAAGGTTTTCCAGACAGGAGTCAATTTTTGATAGTTCTTCTTTGAACTGTTGGGAAGTTGCATCTGGTCTTCTCATGATGCACTCCTTCCGTGTGGGGTGCGGGGTTGAGGAGGAGAGGAGAGAGAGAGAGAGAGAGAGAGAGAGAGAGAGAGAGAGAGAGAGAGAGAGAGAGAGAGAGAGAGAGAGAGAGGAGGGAGTTGGCAGTCCAGGCCGAGGCTATCTGCTGAGAACTATCTACTTCTGCCTAGATGATGTGCGTAAAACTAGTGGTGAGTGGCGTCACTCACAGCACTCATCACCAACCATAGTGTATCACAGAAAAGAAGTCGTCTTGCTGCTCACCCTACATCCACAGCCGGCATGAAAATAGGGAAAATATAACATATCATATTGTCCGTTTATTTTGTGGTTTGTTAAGTGTTTCTCCGTCTAACTGGTAATACATCTGGCCGCCCCCTGATCCTTGTGCTAATTTATATTACTTTGCATTTTCTGTGGTTGAGTTGAAGTAAATATGTTTTGTCTCATTCTTGCTGTCTGGTTCTCGACTGGTTCCTCAGTCTTCTGTCGTTTGTATTTTCAAAATCTCGTATAGCCTGAGAGGTGAGACACTGTTTACAGTGAATATCACAACCTGTCAGCTTACATCCTCGTTCGTCGCCTGACAAGTAAGAAACACTGTTTATAGTGAAACCTTTCTCACTACCTGTATACTTACACCCTCATTCGTCTGCGAATACTGCTAATATACTGACATAAAAGGAACAAGGTGGGAGGTATGAGGAAGCCTTGAAGGACTCATGCTAATCCATCCTGAGGTTTTCTCTTGCAATGTGACTTCGTTTTGTGTCATTCTGTTATTCAACTAACCAAACTAACGCTGGGCGTGCCCAGTCTGTGACTCTGCTCTATGTCTTCTACGCAGTACTGTGTCGTAGGTTGTCTTGCACAATCTGTCCAATGAAGTGTGAAGCTGGATTTTGTGTTGCTGATCCGCGATGCTACAGTGTGAAGTGTGTGCTTTCACAATACTACACTAGTCTCTCAAAATACTACACTAGTCTCTCAAAATACTACACTAGTCTCTCAAAATACTACACTAGTCTCTCAAAATACTACACTAGTCTCAAAATACTACATAGTCAAATACTACACTAGTCTCTCAAAATACTACACTAGTCTCTCAAAATACTACACTAGTCTCTCAAAATACTACACTAGTCTCTCAAAATACTACACTAGTCTCTCAAAATACTACACTAGTCTCTCAAAATACTACACTAGTCTCTCAAAATACTACACTAGTCTCTCAAAATACTACACTAGTCTCTCAAAATTTTGTCATAACTTGGCACATAAGGCTTATCAGGGCTACTGATCACCACTAGGTTAGGTTAGGTAAGATTCGTTAGGAAACAAGACAAGTGTTTCCTGACGTGGGTCACGGTCATATGTGTCCACCACTGGAGCTTGTGGTCATCTGACCGAGGCCTTCCGCTGGCTTACCAGTCCACCCCTTTAAAAAATAAGGTTGTCTACTGATCACTAGTTTTATATTATCATTCCTCATACAACGTATGAACCCACGGGGTTCCTACAGCGAATGAGGAATGGGAAGCACTCAAGTTGGATTAAAGGAAATCGAAGGAATGGAGGCTACATTCACTTCGATGGATCAAGATCCCCTCACAGGCATCAAGGCACCTCCCTGGAGGGGCACTAGTTTAATAGCTTTGCCAAAGTCCTGTTTACTACTTAGGATTCCCTTTCTCTAATTTATGTAGTTACTTAGTTTATGTTGTAATCCATTCTGGCTCTCTTGTTCAGTGGTAGGTTGCTGCTACAACTGTTGCAGAGCTTCCAGTATAGACATTTCCTCAAAGTTGCTTATTTTTGTACTCAATATGGCTACGCCCATCCTCCTCCTCAATGGAAATAATCGTTTAATTTCGAGGTCTCTGAGCAGGACTTCAAATGGATGTGGTGCCTACACTGAAGAAGGTGCAGCTAGTAGTAACAGCCTGCTTGAACAGAGCAACTAGGAGGAGTGGTCTCTGACAAGGATGCGGGAGCTGTGAGTCAGGTAATTATTTTCAGGTAACCCACCTTCAGGTAGGTTGAGCTGATCAGGAACTAACTCACCAAGATCCCTCTTGAAGACAACTAGGAGGTTTTTAGTAATGTCTCAGAAGGATGTTTCTTGTGGTCAACACCCCAGGTCTCCTGGAGGATCAAGCCCTGATCTACCACTCTTACTGGAGTCCTGCCCTACCTGGGCATGTCAATGGGTTCACCCAGATAGACGGAGAGTGAACAGGAGATTAAGTAATGCTATTTACTGTACAGGAGTATATAAGTACAGTGAGTTGCAGTGATGCACGTCCACACTGTCTCCACAATTTGAATCGAGATGAACTGAGCTGGTCTTCGGGCGCTGATGCCCAATGGCTATATGACTCACACATGGCATCTGTCTGTAAGGACAAATATTGAGTAAACTCTACAAGGGTACAACCAGATGATGCACGTACCAATACACCATGACTAATACTACTAACGCCAGAGGTTTGTTGGTAGTTCCCCTTATGGACGGAGAAAGGGCGTTGAAGAGTCGGGACCTCCGACATTTATCGAAGTCTCTCTTAGTGTACTCGTCATGCTACTGCTTTTTAGTGCAGGTATTTTGCACCGTCTGTAAAGTCTCTGTTTCTTGGAGTGATTTCGGTGTTCATGTTTGGGACCAGTCCCTCCAGGATTTTCTAGGTTTAAATCATTAACACATTTCTCCCCTACACAACACACACACACACATCCACCACACAGTGTCCCTGTCCTCCACCCTGCCTCCACAACATCGTGCACTACACCCGCTTACCAGGACCCTACCCTCCACCCTGCCTCCACAACACCGTGCACCCTACCTCCACCCTGCCTTCCACAACACCAGTGTCCCTGTCCTCCACCCTGCCTTCCACAACACCGTGTCCCTCCTCCACCCTGCCTTCCACAACACCGTGTCCCTGTCCTCCACCCTGCCTTCCACAACACCGTGTCCCCTGTCCTCCACCCTGCCTTCCACAACACCGTGTCCCCTGTCCTCCACCCTGCCTTCCACAACACCGTGTCCCCTGTCCTTCCACCCTGCCTTCCACAACACCGTGTCCCTGTCCTCCACCCTGCCTTCCACAACACGTGTCCCCTACAACACCGTGTCCCTGTCCTCCCCTGCCTTCCACAACACCGTGTCCCTGTCCTCCACCCTGCCTTCCACAACACCGTGTCCCTGTCCTCACCCTGCCTTCCACAACACCGTGTCCCCTGTCATCCACCCTGCCTTCCACAACACCGTGTCCCCTGTCCTCCACCCTGGCTTCCACAACACCGTGTCCCCTGTCCTCCACCCTGCCTTCCACAACACGTGTCCCTGTCCTCCACCCTGCCTTCCACAAAACCGTGTCCCCTGTCCTCCACCCTGCCTTCCACAACACCGTGTCCCTGTCCTCCACCCTGCCTTCCACAACACCGTGTCCCTGTCCTCCATCCTGCCTTCCACAACACCGTGTCCCTGTCCTCCACCCTGCCTTCCACAACACCGTGTCCCCTGTCCTCCACCCTGCCTTCCACAACACCGTGTCCCTGTCCTCCACCCTGCCTTCCACAACACAGTGTCCCTGTCCTCCACCCTGCCTTCCACAACACCTGTGTCCCTGTCCTCCACCCTGCCTTCCACAACACCGTGTGCCCTGTCCTCCACCCTGCCTTCCACAACACCGTGTCCTGTCCTTCATCCCTGGCTTCCACAACACCGTGTCCCCTGTCCTCCACCCTGCCTTCCACAACACCGTGTCCCCTGTCCTTCACCCTGGCTTCACAACACCGTGTCACCTGTCCTCCACCCTGCCTTCCACAACACCGTGTCCCCTGTCTTCCACCCTGCCTTCCACAACACCGTGCACCCTACCCTCCACCCTGCCTTCCACAACACCGTGTCCCCTGTCCTCCACCCTGCCTTCCACAACACCGTGTCCCCTGTCCTCCACCCTGCCTTCCACAACACCGTGTCCCCTGTCCTCCACCCTGCCTTCCACAACACCGTGTCCCCTGTCCTCCACCCTGCCTTCCACAACACCGTGCACCCTACCCTCCACCCTGCCTTCCACGACACCGTGTCCCCTGTCCTCCACCCTGCCTTCCACAACACCGTGTCCCTGTCCTCCACCCTGCCTTCCACAACACCGTGTCCCCTGTCCTCCACCCTGCCTTCCACAACACCGTGTCCCTGTCCTCCACCCTGCCTTCCACAACACCGTGTCCCCTGTCCTCCACCCTGCCTTCCACAACACCGTGTCCCTGTCCACCACCCTGCCTTCCACAACACCGTGTCCCCTGTCCTCCAACCTGCCTTCCACAACACCGTGTCCCCTGCCTTCCACCCTGCCTTCCACAACAGAGCGTCGTCAATTTTCACTAGAGCAACAACTCTGAGTTTGTATCAGGCGCTAAAACACCTGAGAGGCGTATCTCAGGATTACCTGAGAGAGAGAGAGAGAAAGGGGGAAGGAAGGGATGGAAGGGATGGATTGGGGAAGGCAGGAGAGGAAGGGAAGAGATAATACAGTACACATCATGGTTATCTACTCGTCATTAGCTAGCAGCAACAACTCTAGTCTTTCAAACGGCTTCTTCCAGTGTAGAGCACATGAATTTTACAATTTCATGTTTTCACTTCTTATATATAATCTGGAGATGGAAACTGGACAATATAATGTATGAATATAATATGTATGGAAGCCCACAAACTGAAAAAGAGAACGACGTGCATAAATGCACGGTATGGTCAATTATAAAGTGTCAATTATTGTCACTGGTATTTTGTCTCTGATATTACTTGCTATAAACCCTAGAATTTTGATACTCTCCTTCAGACACTGTTTACTATATATCGGTTATTTATAATTATTATTCTAACGCCTTCTCTTTTTAGTTTGTGGGCTTCCATACATACTACATTCATACATTATATTGTACATCATTATTCTAAAATGCCGGATGTGCCATTAATGTTAACCAGAGAGAACCAGGCAACACTAAAAGCAGCTACAGTATTTATGCATCACTATGGTAGCATTAACAAGTACATTTTCAGTCTCAGAAGAGCAAGGAAACTCATAAGATGAAGATACGGAGGAGGCGACCATCATGCACAGTTTCAGGAAATAGGTAAGATTGAATTCGTAAGCCAGAAATCATTAGGGGTCGATAGGAGATTGGGAAGAAGGGCCAGAGGTTGTGACAGGACTCTTGGAAACACAACCAGGCGAGTCCAGATGAAGGAAATACAGGAGAGAACATGTGACTTACCTTCATCGCAGATGTTCCTTCACACAACACTAATCATACCACATACTGTACCTGCACGACAATGAAAAAAAACTTTAGTATTATACAAACAAAATCATTTTCACTAGCACTAGTTAAAAACATTTGTAACAATTACTGGCATAACTGCTTTGAATTCGACCAGTCGTAGCAGTGGTTTAGTTAGGAAGTTTTAACTAGCGTGGGAAGGTTGACATTACAACAACTCTGAAACAACTCTTGTGCATTCTAAAGTTAAAACAAGTTACACCCCGGCACTCTCTTTAACAATACCAGGGTAATGTGTTACTTCTACCAGCACATTGTAACTACTGCATCATCACAACCACTATATATTACCACCATCTTGCAACACTACAAATCAGACTCACTATCACTGTCCCCTCGGCCCCGTCTCCCAACACATTCATAAAGAAAAATTACAAAACCAAGAATTAATAAGACGTGAAAATAAAGATAGCTGCATACTGAATATAAGTATAAATTTGTAAATATATCTGCCATCTTACACGTTCACTTGACAAGAAGACTAACACTTTCCAGTGCAAATTATTGAAAAGCTTTCAGTTTGACAATCAAATAACAGGAGAGTAGTACCCCCTTGGATGGTTGTTGTCTACCAAACAACTGACTTAAGAAACAAACAGGAAAGGAAACATAAGTTTATAATGAAGTTTACAGGTTATGTCTGTCACCTTATATGATAAGGTTATGTCTGTCACCTTATATGATAAGGTTATGTCTGTCACCTTATATGATAGTGAGGAAAAACCAGTAACGCCAACACAGTTTAACACGTGTAAACCATTAATGTTTCTCTCTCAATCTTGTCAAATCATTCCTTCTGTCTCTCTCTCTCTACTAAATACATAAAGGAAATTGCCAACAAACCCTTGCCTGTATCCAAGAAATATTTACAAGTTCTTAAATTAAGTCAGTTCCTGGTCATCCAGGCAGTGGTGCTTAGACTGAACTTAATGCCGCTGACACCAACAGCCTGGTTGATCAGGTTATCCACCAGGAGGCCTGATCTAAGACAGGGCTGAGGGGGTTTTGACCCTGGGAACGCACTCCAGGTAGGTAGGAAAGTTCCTGAATGCTCTTCTCAGGTTCTCTAATCTTCCATATCCTGCCACTGTTATACGGTTTATATGAAATTCTGGCAATATTCTAGGTATTATAGTGACCCCAGGTTTATTTCACTCTGATATTTGCAGCTTCTTTCTGGTCATGTTATACTCTGTGTTTTATATGCTCTCGTTTGGGTTTAATTCAAGACACCATTTGTTTGACCACTTCTATAGTTTGTCGAGGCCTCTCTGGAGTTTATCACTATCCTCACCTGTTCTTATTCTTCTCATTTGTTTTAAATAGTTAGCAAACAGTGGACACAGTGCTGAATCTCCTATGGTAGGTTATTCATGTATGTTATGAACAATAGTGATCCCAACACTGATTCTTGCAGAACCTCACTTGTTACTCACACTCTAATTCTGATGTCTCATCCCTTACAGTTACCTGCCTTCTGTCATTTAGGAACACCTTGACCCTCTGAAGCACACTGCTTGTTCTCCTAGTTTCTGGACTAATCTTTGGTGTGGTACTGTATCAAATGCTTCTCTACAGTTCAAAAAGACTGATCTACCCAACCCTCGCTTTGTTTTATTACTATGATTCTGTCGTAAAACTCCATTAAGTTCATAAGACAGGATTTTCCATCCCTAAATTCATGCTGGTGTTCTGTAAAGAATCTTCTCTCCAAGTGTCCCGGTATCTTTTCCTTACTATCTTCTCCACAACTTTTACAGTATGCATGTTAGAGATAATGGTCTGTAATTCACGGCCTCTTGTCTGTTTCCCTCTTTTTTTATACATACGAACCACATTTGCCATTTTCCAAATTTCTCGATGTCCTGACTGGAAAGATTGGCTGAATACCTTTATTAATGGGTCTCACAGCTGGTTTGCCCGTCTCTCAACACCAGGGAAATATGTTATCTGGTCCCATTGTTTTTGTTACCGACAGCTCATGTACTTGTCTCATTCACGTCTCCTTTTGTTGTGTTGATACTCTCCAGTATCCATTGGTCTCTTCTGATTACAGAGTCTTCCAGTATCTCTCCACGTTCCCCTGTAAGGACTTTTAATCTTTTGCTTAACATTTTACATATTTCTTTGTCAACGTCTCTTCCTCCTTTCATAGTCTTATCGCTTCTTTCTTTACAGTCATCTTTTTTTCGTATGTCTTTCAGCCTTTCTTATTCTTGCATATTGAATTCTAGCTCTCCTGCTTGCCTCTTTTCCAAGCCTGCTTCTTCCTTCCCTTGGCTTCTCTGCATTCTTGATTACATCAAGGTTTCTATTTATCGTGCTTTATCTCTTCATGCTTATTATTAATCTCTACTTTGCCTCCACTCTGACTATCACCTCCATCATTTCTTGTACAACTTTCGCTTCCAGTTCCCTTTCCCATTCGACTCGGCTGATAAAAATTCTCATGCCATCATAGTTCCCCCTTCTGTAGTCCCATTTTTTCTCATTTTTGTCTTTTTTTCCATTCCCCTCTCCACCAAATACTCAGGGCTTACTAACACATGATCACTGGCTATTATTGGTTCTACGCAATTAATTTCTGCTATGTCAGTTATTTTGTGCAAATAATCAGACCAAGTCTCGCTGACTTATCTCTTCCTCGCGCTTGTTTTTATTCCACATGTTGCCTCAGAAAATTCATTATAATACATCTATAAATCTGGCTCTCCTTGCTTCTGGTTCTCTACAGGAGTCCCAGTCAATCTCCTTGTGGTTAAGTCTCCTAATACTACTTTAGTTTTGTTTTCTTTTCGCTCTCATCCACTGGTTTCAATACATGAATCATTGCCCTCTTATTCTGATGACACTTCTCCCTATATAGGCAATCTTCAGCGATTTCTGACCATCAATGCTCCTCCATAGTTTGCTATTTTTCTCTTTACTACTTGGCAGCCCTCTTGGGAATACCGTATTTATCATCCCTAAGAGTTTTGTCTTAATTGTAGGGTATCAGTATAGGGTATGGTACTATATTTGAGTACCATACCCTGACTATATTTTACTGTTTCCAGGCTATGCTGGTTACTTCATTTCTCTGCGGAGTGCTGGGGTAATTCCTATACCCTTTTACCCATGTGTGTATGTGTGTTTTCGCTTATATGTACAGTAGTGTGCAAATTAATTGGGATAGTAGTAAATTTTGTGATGTCATAATACCTCAGTCTCCTGCTTAATTAATGTAGTTTTTTTTTCGTTATAGAAGAGTTTACTATCGACTTCTGGCAACCATCCGGCTGTGGTGTTACCCTGTGACTCTCATCAGTGATACAACAGTTGCTGTTCTATAAGGCTATTCCTGCCAGCGTGCTCCGTGAGTGAGTGTGATTTTTGCCAAATTATCCCCTTCAATTCATGATTGATGTTACACCTAGAAATCCTGCAAGTATTGTAGCTCTAAAACATGCTGATTTGAGTATCAGAGAGATCGCCTAGCAAAGTCAACTGCTGGTCGGATTCTGAAGAGAGATGACAACACTGGTGATTGTGGAGCGTGGCGTCGAGGAAAATGTGGAAGAAAATGCAAGACAACACCTCACGATCACAAGGTTATCATAAGAAATAGTGTGAAGCATCTCAAGAAAACCAGCAAAGATATAGAGATTTGGCTTCAGCTGGTGTAAATGTTTATTCTTCAACTGTTCGATGAAGGCTCCTTGAAGTTGGCAGAATTGCCAGAAAGCTGGTAAAGAAACAATTATTGACGGCTGCTATGAAGAAAACACATGATGCGGTGGGCACTCAGTCATGAGGGATGGACAACAGATGAATGGAGAAAAGTTATATTTTCAGATGTGGCGCATTTTGAAGTAACTGCATACAGATCTGTGGTAGTGAGATGGAGCAAATGCGAACCTTTTCGGAATGGCCACATTCAACAAGCGCCAAAACACTTACCTAAGATGTTTTGGGGTAGTTTTACTGATAAAGGTCCTGGACAGCTTGTTATTGTTGAACGAACGATGAACAGTCACAAATACAAGGTAATTCTGGCAACTCATTTGCCTCTCATTGTGAACAGAGATTTTCCTGATTGAGAAGGCATTTTCCAACAGGATCTTGCTCCATGCCACACTTCCAGAAAAATGCTGACATTCTTCGAAGAGTGTGTGTTAAGCATTCTAAATTGACCTGGAAACTCATCTGACCTCAACCCGATTGAGAATCTATGTTCAGCTGTGGAGAAGCTAATTGCTGCTGTTATTAGGATCTGGTACCATGACGAAGAACTTACAAAAATGTGTTCAACATTGGTCGACTCTATGCCAAAGCGTATAACAATGCTTATAAAGGCATATCTTTTATTAAATCAATTACCTGTCAAATCAATGCCTTGTATTTTTCAAATAAACATTAATTTTCCAAATACTAAATGTCTTATTTCATCACTGTCCCAATTAATATGCACACTACTGTAGTTGCAGGGGGTTGAGTCACAGCTCCTGTCCACCGAGCTACCTAGGTGGACAAAAGAGAGGGCGGCCGGATATCCGCCACAAAGCATACCTCCTATGGTCACCACCCCTGGAATCCAAAAGGTGGCCTCCAGAGATGCACCCGTCGCCCGAGAGGGAGGGGCATCCCTGGGCGATCCAGATTCCACGGCAAACTACACCACCGCCAAGAACCTCAAGGAAAAGGGGAAGACCACGGTACCCTTCTCCCTACCTAGGAACTAGAATGCCTGTGGAGGGAAGCTCCCAGGAGAAAAATGGGAAGGACATAAGGGAGGGATGATGAGGAGGAGGAAAGGGAAAAGGGAGGATGGGGAAGATGGGAAAGGGATGGGGGGATTGGGGGGTAATTAGGTTCAGTCTGAGGAAGAAGACCAAGAGGTCTAATTCCTCAGACCGATAGCCTCTTTACCACGACAAGGAGCCCCCCTTAAAGAGGTGGCAAACCTAAGAATAGCGTTCCAATACCTCACAAAGGAATCGTTCAAGACTCTGTACACCATATACGTCAGGCCCATACTGGAGTATGCACGTCAGGAAATTAGAGAAAGTGCAGAGGTTTGCAACAAGACTAGTCCCAGAGCTAAAGGAATTGTCCTACGAAGAAAGGTTAAGGGAAATCGGCCTGACGACGCTAGAGGACAGGAGGGTTAGGGAAGACATGATAACGACATATAAAATACTGCGAGGAATAGATAAGGTGGACAGAGACAAGATGTTCCAGAGAGGGGACACAGAAACAAGGGGTCACAGTTGAATGTTAGGAAGTATTTCTTCAGTCATAGAGTTGTCAGGAAGTGGAATAGCCTAGAAAGTGACGTAGTGGAGGCAGGAACCATACATAGTTTTAAGACGAGGTTTGATAAAGCTCATGGAGCAGGGAGAGAGAGGACCTAGTATCAATCAGTGAAGAGGCGGGGCCAGGAGCTATGAATCGACCCCTGCAACCACAAATAGGTGAGTACAGAGGTTCCTCTACTACTACACTTGCCACACACACAACCAGTGGAAGTCATTTCGTGTGTCAATCTGTAATAAAACAAATCGTCGCTCGACCATAACACAATCTCCCAACCTGGTGATCACAATCACGTTGCAAGTCCTTGTGCTGCTTTGTAATCCTCTTAACACAGGGAGGTTTATGCACCTATCTACATTTTAAATACCAACCATTTCATTTTCATATTTTGCACAAGTCAGTAACAACACACTGCACAAGACAACAACAATATTTTGGAGATTACATTAAAATACAGTGTAAATGATAGCAACAACACACTGCACAAGACATTAATAACCTGCCCAAAACAATAATTTCTCCTATATCTTTTACTCCACTAAATTAAGAAACCGGACACATGTACAACATCTGGGTAAGTTTATTGTAGACGTTTCGCCCTCCAGTGGCTTTATCAAAACATATTCTAGGACATAACATGAAGACAGTAGAACTATATACAAAAGATGAGGTAATCAGTCCTTCAGCCTTGGATTTGGTGTGAAGAGCACCGTAGTTGTAGGACCTGCCTAGTATGGGGCAACAAGCCTGCTGCAGTGTTCCTATTTCTTATGTTCTTAGCTCTGAGGCACCCACACATTCGTATGTCCTTGAATCATGGTACAATACCTAGCTCTGCTGGGTGCGTGATTCTTGTAGGATTGTATGGTCCTATGGGTAAGAACGTCGTGGAATTTTCGCTCATCATGAGGTGGGCTAAAACCACACGGGTTCGATCCCCGGCTAGTTGCAGTGTTGTTATTGATTAAATATCACTCGCTTGTGGTTACACACACACACACACATATATATATATATATATATATATATATATATATATATATATATATATATATATATATATATATATATGTCGTGCTAATAGGTAAAACTGGTTAATTAGCAAGAACTCATCTAAAATTAAGTCCTTTCTAAAATTTTCTCTTATACGTTTAAAGATATATATTTTTTTCATTAATGTTAATGTAAAAATTTATAATTTTGTACCAAGAGAAACTTTGAAAACCTACCTAACCTTATTACAACAAGCGCAATTTAATTTAACCTAACCCAACTAAATATATTTTAGATACGTTAACATTAATTTAATAATAAACAAACACATTGAAATATATTTTTTTCGTTAGGTTCAGAATGATTTTTGCGAAATTATTGCATACACAAATTTTCGCTTGTTTTATATGGCAAGAAGTGCCTAATCGGCACGACATTATATATATATATATCTTCTTTCAACAAATCTGCCACTTCCCACCAAGGTGGGGTGGCCCAAAGAGAAAAACAAAAGTTTCTCTTTGTATCTTCAGTAATGTATACTGGAGAAGGGGTTACTAGCCCCTTGCTCCCGGCATTTTAGTCGACTCTTACGACATGCATGACTTACGGAGGAAGAATTCTGTTCCACTTCCCCATGGAAATAATAAATGTATGTATGTATATATATATATATATATATATATATATTATATAATTTATTTATTTATTTTATTTATTTATTAACACATCGGCCGTTTCCCACTAAGGCAGGGTGGCCCGAAAAAGAAAAACTTTCACCATTCACTCCATCACTGTCTTGCCAGAGGCATGCTTACACTACAGTTATAAAACTGCAACATTAACACCCCTCCTTCAGAGTGCAGGCACTGTACTTCCCATCTCCAGGACTCAAGTCCGGCCTGCCGGTTTCCCTGAATCCCTTCATAACTGTTACTTTGCTCACACTCCAACAGCACGTCAAGTATTAAAAACCATTTGTCTCCATTCACTCCTATCAAATACGCTCCCGCATGCTTGCTGGAAGTCAAAGCCCCTCGCACACAAAACCTCCTTTACCCCCTCCCTCCAACCATTCCTAGGCCGACCCCTACCCCGCTTTCCCTCCACTAGAGATTTATACACTCTCGAAGTCATTCTACTTTGTTCCATCCTCTCTACATATGCAAACCACCTCAACCCCTCTTCAGCCCTCTGGATAATAGTCTTGGTAATCCCGCACCTCCTCCTAATTTCCACACTTCGAATTCTCTGCATTACATTCACACCACACATTGATCTCGGACATGACATCTCCATTGCCTCCAGCCTTCTCCTTGTTGTAACATTCATCACCCATGCTTCACACCCATATAAGTGTTGGTATAACTATACTCTCATACATTCCCCTCTTTGCTTTCATGGACAAAGTTCTTTGTCTCCACAGACTCCTAAGTGCACCACTTACCCTTTTACCCTCATTAATTCTATGATTCATCTCATCCTTCATAGACCCATCTGCGACACGTCCACTCCTAAATATCTGAATACATTCATCTCCTCCATACTCTCCCTCCAATCTGATATCCAATCTTTCATCACCTAATCTTGTTATCCTCATCACCTTACTCTTTCATATATTCACTTTCAATTTCCTTCTTTTACATACCCTACCAAACTCATCCACCAACCTCTGCAACTTCTCTTCAGAATCTCCCAAAAGCACTGTGTCATCAGCAAAAAGCAGCTGTGACAACTCCCACTTTGTGTTAGATTCTTTATCTTTTGACCCCACACCTCTTGCCAACACCCGCGCATTCACTTCTCTTACAACCCCATCTATAAATATATTGAACAACCACGGTGACATCACACATCCTTGTCTAAGGCCTACTTTTACTGGGAAATAATCTCCCTCTCTCCTGCATACTCTAACCTGAGCCTCACTATCCTCGTATAAACTCTTCACTGCTTTCAGTAACCTACCTCCTATTCAATACACCTGCAACATCTGCCACATTGCCCCCCTAACCACTGTCATACGCCTTTTCCAAATCCATAAATGCCACAAACACCTCTTTACCCTTATCTAAATAATGTTCAGCTACATGTTTCACTGCAAACACTTGGTCTACACACCCCCTACCTTTCCTAAAACCTCCTTGTTCATCTGCTATCCTACTCTCCGTCTTACTCTTAATTCTTTCAATAATAACTCTACCATACACTTTACCAGGTATACTCGACAGACTTATTCCCCTATAATTTTTGCACTCTCTTTTGTCCCCTTTACCTTTATACAAAGGAACTATGCACGCTCTCTGCCAATCCCTAGGTACCTTACCCTCTTCCATACATTTATTAAATAAAAGCACCAACCACTCCAAAACTATATCTCCACCTGCTTTTAACATTTCTATCTTTATCCCATCAATCCCAGTTGCCTTACCCCCTTTCATTCTACCCACTGCCCCACGAACTTTCCCCACACTCACAACTGGCTCTTCCTCACTCCTACAAGATGTTATTCCTTCTTGCCCTATATACGAAATCACAGCTTCCCTATCTTCATCAACATTTAACAATTCCTCAAAATATTCCCTCCATCTTCCCAATACCTCTA
>WNWK01004885.1:77500-130745 GCA_009830355.1 Cherax destructor
ACATGTACATTGTATCACACACACTAGAGATAATACACATGTACATCTGTATCACACACACTAGAGATGATACACATGTACATTGTATCACACACACTAGAGGTGATACACATGTACATCTGTATCACACACACACTAGAGGTGATACACATGTACATCTATATCACACACACTAGAGGTGACCTTACCTTTGACCTTTGAAGAGTTTCGAGAGTATCTACTCTCTGAGCCCGGCCATGGGCCAGGCTCGTCTGGTGCTTGCCTGGTCAACCAGGCTGTTGCTGCTGGAGGCCCGCTGCCCCACATATCCATCACAGCCTGGTTGATCTGGCACCCGATGAAGATACTTGTCCAGTTTCCTCTTGAAGGCTTCTACACTGGTTCCAGCCGTGTTTCGGATATCTTCTGGTAAGATGTTGAATAGTCTGGGACCCCGGATGTTAATACAGTGCTCCCGTATTGTCCCCACCGCACCCCTGCTCCTCACTGGGTTTATTTTACACTTTCTCCCATATCTCTCACTCCAGTATGTTGTTATGGCAGTGTGCAGATTTGGGACCAGGCCCTCAAGTACTTTCCATGTATATATTATCATGTATCTCTCTCTCCTCCGCTCTAATGAGTACATGTTCAAGACTTAAAGGCGTTCCCAATAATTTAGATGTTTCGATGGCTCAATGTGAGCCGTAAACGATCTCTGAATTTGTTCCAGCTCTGATATTTCTCCTGCCCTGAACGGGGCCGTCAGCACAGAGCAGTATTCTAAGTGAGGGAGCACTAGCGATTTGAAGAGTGTCACCATCGGCATTATTTCCCTTGTTTTGAAAGTTCTCAATACCCACCCCGTCATCTTCCTGGCTGTTGTGATCTTTGTCTTGTTATGGTCTTTAAAAGACAGATCAGCAGACATAATTATTCCCAAGTCCTTAACGTGTTCCTTTCGTTCTATGTGGTGACCCTCTTGCGTTTTGTATATAGTGTTCCTTTTGAGTTCTTCATTTTTTCCATACCTCAGCAGCTGAAACTTATCACCATTGAACGTCATGTTGTTCTCCACTACCCACTGGAAGACCCTGCTTATGTCCTCCTGTAATTTTTCAGTGTCTTCTACGTACATCTGTAGCACAAACCAGGGGTGATACATACGTACATCTGTAGCCCACACTAAGGGTGATACATACGTATATCTGTAGCATACACCAGGGGTGATACATACGTATATCTGTAGCATACACCAGGGGTGATGCATAACTTACATCTATAACATACCCATCAGAGGTGATACACCTGTACAACACATTACAGTCACCTCCAACCAACTCCAGCCACACAGTCTGCCAGCCACACAGCCTGCCAGCCACACAGCCTGCCAGCCACACAGCCTGTCAGCCACACAGCCTGCCAGCCACACAGCCTGCCAGCCACACAGCCTGCCAGCCACACAGCCTGCCAGCCACACAGCCTGCCAGCCACACAGCCTGCCAGTCACGCTCTGGCCAAGAGAATATTAGGTTATATCGGCACTTCAATCCCGCCAGTAAAATATATGCGGCCAGAGAGGTCGCCAGAAATATTCCAGTGCATAAATTATTCAGTTGTTGTACATCAGTATATATAATATTCCACAGTTATACAACATATGACATTCCTCAATTATACAACATATGGCATTCCTCAATTATACAACATATGACATTCCTCAATTATACAACATATGACATTCCTCAATTATACAACATATAAAATACTCCACACACATAATTAATACAACATATTCATGTATATACACATAAAATATCCTTCCTGTTAAAATATCATCAAATAGATATATTTCCCCAAACGCACAGAGTCGTAAAATTTCCTGAAATGCAAAACAAATTATAATTTGTAGCGTCTAACATAAAATATGTGTTGAGCCACATAAAATATGTGTTGAGCCACATAAAATATGTAGAGCCACATAAAATGTGTGTAGATCCACATAAAATGTGTAGAGAAACATAAAATATGTGTAGAGCCACAAAATGTGTAGACAGGTGCTGAAGCATAAAATATCCCTAAGTGCACAGTAACATATCCCCAGGTGCTAAGGCTGGAGATATATTCTGGATAAGGATTTCTGCTAGCTAGGAAGTCTAAAATCTTTCTTGTCCTGAGGCTGTTGATAGCCTGGACAACCAGGCTGTTGCTGCTAGCAGCTGGCCCACACAGCCTGCCTGAGCTGGTACTTGGAGTGGCCAGAAAGTGGAAGAACCTACAGTCAAGTGGTAAAGATATTCCATACATAGTTTACGAACAGGTATGATAAGAGCTCACGGAGCCAGGAGCCATTATCAACCTGTGGAGAGACGGAGCCAAGAGCCGCCAAGAGCCATTATCAACCTGTGGAGAGACGGAGCCCAGAGCCATTATCAACCTGTGGAGAGGCGGAGCCCAGAGCCATTATCAACCTGTGGAGAGGCGGAGCCCAGAGCCATTATCAACCTGTGGAGAGGCGGAGCCCAGAGCCATTATCAACCTGTGGAGAGACGGAGCCCAGAGCCATTATCAACCTGTGGAGAGACGGAGCCCAGGAACCAGTCTATCAACCTGTGGAGAGCGGAGCCCAGAGCCATTATCAACCTGTGGAGAGGCGGAGCCCAGGCCATTATCAACCTGTGGAGAGGCGGAGCCCAGAGCCATTATCAACCTGTGGAGAGGCGGAGCCCAGAGCCATTATCAACCTGTGGAGAGACGGAGCCCAGAGCCATTATCAACCTGTGGAGAGGCGGAGTCAGGAGCCATTATCAACCTGTGGAGAGGCGGAGCCCAGAGCCATTATCAACCTGTGGAGAGACGGAGCCCAGAGCCATTATCAACCTGTGGAGAGGCGGAGCCCAGAGCCATTATCAACCTGTGGAGAGGCGGAGCCCAGAGCCATTATCAACCTGTGGAGAGGCGGAGCCAGGAGCCATTATCAACCTGTGGAGAGGCGGAGCAGGAGCCTTATCAACCTGTGGAGAGGCGGAGCCCAGAGCCATTATCAACCTGTGGAGAGACGGAGCCCAGAGCCATTATCAACCTGTGGAGAGACGGAGCCAGGAGCTAAGACTCAACCCTTGTACACTCATGTAGTACGTAATAGGTAATACTGACCACCAGTACACTCAGCAGGTAATACTGACCACCAGTACACTCAGCAGGTAATACTGACCACCAGTACACTCAGCAGGTAATACTGACCACCAGTACACTCAGCAGGTAATACTGACCACCAGTACACTCAGCAGGTAATACTGACCACCAGTACACTCAGCAGGTAATACTGACCACCAGTACACTCAGCAGGTAATACTGACCACCAGTACACTCAGCAGGTAATACTGACCACCAGTACACTCAGCAGGTAATACTGACCACCAGTACACTCAGCAGGTAATACTGACCACCAGTACACTCAGCAGGTAATACTGACCACCAGTACACTCAGCAGGTAATACTGACCACCAGTACACTCAGCAGGTAATACTGACCACCAGTACACTCAGCAGGTAATACTGACCACCAGTACACTCGGCAGGTAATACTGACCACCAGTACACTCGGCAGGTAATACTGACCACCAGTACACTCGGCAGGTAATACTGACCACCAGTACACTCGGCAGGTAATACTGACCACCAGTACACTCGGCAGGTAATACTGACCACCAGTACACTCAGCAGGTAATACTGACCACCAGTACACTCAGCAGGTAATACTGACCACCAGTACACTCAGCAGGTAATACTGACCACCAGTACACTCAGCAGGTAATACTGACCACCAGTACACTCAGCAGGTAATACTGACCACCAGTACACTCAGCAGGTAATACTGACCACCAGTACACTCAGGCCTGGCTGGGCAGGGTATTGGGATCACCAGTCCTCGCTGCAGGCTGGGCAGGGTACTGGGGTCACCAGGCCTCGCTGCAGGCTGGGCAGGGTACTGGGATCACCAGTCCTCGCTGCAGGCTGGGCAGGGTACTGGGATCACCAGTCCTCGCTGCAGGTTGGCAGGGTTGTGTGGTCACGAGTCCTCGCTGCAGGGTGGCGAGGGAACTGGGGTCACCAATCCTCGCTGCAGGCTGGGGAGGGCACTATGGTCACAAGTCCTCACTGCAAGCTGGGGAGGGTACTGGGGTCACCAGTCCTCACTGCAGGCTAGGCAGAGTACTGGGGTCACCAGGCCTCACTGCAAGCTGGGGAGGGTACTGGGGTCACCAGTCCTCACTGCAGGCTAGGCAGAGTACTGGGGTCACCAGGCCTCGCTGCAGGCTTAGGAAGTCACTGAGGTCACTAGGCCTCGCTGCAGGCTGGGCAGGGTAATGGGGTCACCAGGCCTCGCTGCAAGCAGGGCAGGGTACTGGGGTCACCAGGCCTCGCTGCAGATTACTGGGGTCACCAGGCCTCGCTGCAGGCTGGCAGGGTACTGGGGTCACAGGCCTCGCTAGGCTGGGCAGGGTACTGGGGTCACCAGGCCTCGCTGCAGGCTGGGCAGGGTACTGGGGTCACCAGGCTCGCTGCAGGCTGGGCAGGGTACTGGGGTCACCAGCCGCTGCAGGCTGGGCAGGGTACTGGGGTCACCAGGCCTCGCTGCAGGCTGGGCAGGGTAACTGGGGTCACCAGGCCTCGCTGCAGGCTGGGCAGGGTAACTGGGGTCACCAGGCCTCGCTGCAGGCTGGGCAGGGTACTGGGGTCACCAGGCCTCGCTGCAGGCAGGGCAAGGTACTGGGGTCACCAGGCCTCGCTGCAGATTACTGGGGTCACCAGGCCTCGCTGAAGGCTGGGCAGGGTAACTGGGGTCACCAGGCCTCGCTGCAGGCTGGGTCGGGGTAAGGCCTCGCTGCGGCTCGGACTGGGGTCAGGCCTCGCTGCAGGCTGGGCAGGGTACTGGGGTCACCAGGCCTCGCTGCAGGCTGGGCGGCAGGGCTGCACTGGAGGTCACCAGGCCTCGCTGCAGGCTGGGCAGGGTACTGGGGTCACCAGGCCTCGCTGCAGGCTGGGCAGGGTACTGGGGTCACCAGGCCTCGCTGCAGGCTGGGCAGGGTACTGGGGTCACCAGGCCTCGCTGCAGGCTGGGCAGGGTACTGGGGTCACGAGGCCTCGCTGCAGGCTGGGCAGGGTACTGGGGTCACCAGGCCTCGCTGCAGGCTGGGCAGGGTACTGGGGTCACCAGGCCTCGCTGCAGGCTGGACAGGGTACTGGGGTCAACAGGCCTGGCTGCAGGCCAGTGTCGCACATCAGTAAAATACAAAATTCCATTTACAATTTTCACTGTGGAGAGTATTCCAGCGAGTGCACCGGTATGCTGGACCCTAGCAGTGATTACTGTGCTGCCAGACCTTGATTACTGTGCTGCCAGACCTTGATTACTGTGCTGCCGGACCTTGATTGCTGTGCTGCAGGACCTTGACTACTGTGCTGCCAGACCTTGATTGCTGTGCTGCCAGACCTTGATTACTGTGCTGCCAGACCTTGACTACTGTGCTGCCAGACCTTGACTACTGTGCTGCCAGACCTTGACTACTGTGCTGCCAGACCTTGATTACTGTGCTGCAGGACCTTGATTACTGTGCTGCCAGACCTTGACTACTGTGCTGCAGGACCTTGATTACTGTGCTGCCAGACCTTGACTACTGTGCTGCCAGACCTTGACTACTGTGCTGCCAGACCTTGACTACTGTGCTGCCAGACCTTGACTACTGTGCTGCCGGACCTTGATTACTGTGCTGCAGGACCTTGATTACTGTGCTGCCAGACCTTGACTACTGTGCTGCCAGACCTTGACTACTGTGCTGCCAGACCTTGATTACTGTGCTGCCGGACCTTGACTACTGTGCTGCCAGACCTTGACTACTGTGCTGCCAGACCTTGATTACTGTGCTGCCGGACCTTGACTACTGTGCTGCAGGACCTTGATTACTGTGCTGCCAGACCTTGATTACTGTGCTGCCAGACCTGACTACTGTGCTGCCAGACCTTGACTACTGTGCTGCCAGACCTTGATTACTGTGCTGCCGGACCTTGACTACTGTGCTGCAGGACCTTGATTACTGTGCTGCCAGACCTTGACTACTGTGCTGCCAGACCTTGACTACTGTGCTGCCAGACCTTGACTACTGTGCTGCCAGACCTTGACTACTGTGCTACCAAACCTTCATTGCTGTGCTGTCAGACCTTGATTATTGTGTCGCCAACCTTGATTATTGTGTCCAGTCTGAGTGGATTATGTTAGCTATACATGTAGCTCAAAGTCACTCACGGAGGGTAATGGCTGTCGGTGCCAGCCCCACGCAGTCCATCTCACAGCCTGGTTGATCAAAAAATGTCTGGAGGAACTTGTGCAGTTCGCTCCTGAAATCTATCAGGGGTTTGTTAACTTCTCTTATGCAGGAAGGTACAGCGTGAATCATCCGTCGACACAAATTATAAATGACGTCTATAATGTGTCGACGACTGAAAGCAGATTTAGAAAGACACGTGAGTAAACACTAGGACGTATTTATCAGAAAACGTTTCGGTCCTGGGACCTTGATAACTTCACTACCGAATTTGTCGGTATCTATTTCCAGGGTTTATATAGAATAGTGAAAGCAGTGTGTGGAAGTGGAAGTTATCAGTGGATGAAGGCAGCCCCTTGATATGGGGCCGAGGGGGCGATGACCTCCGCAACCATTAACAGGTAGACAACAGGTGGGTATTAAAGCCAGCACAAGCGAGCGCCAGACGTCTGGGGCTGCAGGTCGTGTCCGTTGCTCGCCTAACACCACAAGAACTTGTAGTCTTCAAGACAGGCTCCTCCACACACTTCCTGATCAGCCTGGCTGTGGTGCTAAAGGTGCACAACGTATTGCTTGAAACAACTGATTACGTATTAACCAAGAGACTTGGTCCGGGACCTGGCCAATTTGGCAATGTCGCCTGGAAGCATCAACATTACTGGTAGAGACCACAGTTTTCCTTCTACAAAGTTGAGTACTCAGGGCACCCGGCCAGTCATCTGACTGACCACCCTTTATGTCAGCCTCCAGGAACCTGCTCTCTACTAGAGATGTATCGGATGTGAAAATTTACATATTCGCGGATGCGGATGTGTATACGGATGTCTTACTTACTCATTCTGCGGATGCAGATGCGGATGTAAGAAATTGTGCGGATGTTCCGCGGATGTTGATGCGGATGTAAGAAATTGTGCGGATGTTCCGCGGATTTCGGATGCGGATGTATATGCGGATATCTGTTTGCAGTGAAATACGGATGCGGATACGGATGTAAGAAATTGTGCGGATGTTCCGCGGATGCGGATTCGGATATCCGATACATCACTACTCTGTACTGTGTGTGTGTGTGTGTGTGTGTGTACTCACCTAATTGTGGTTGCAGGGGTCGAGACTCAGCTCCTGGCCCCGCCTCTGCACTGTCCGCTACTGGGTGTCTGCTCTCCCTGCTCCATGAGCTTTATCATACCTTGTCTTAAAACTATGTATGGTTCCCGCCTCCACTATATCGTTCGCTAAACTATTCCACTTCCTAACTACTCTATGGCTGAAGAATTGCTTCCTAACATCCCTCTGACTCATCTGAGTCTTCAGCTTCCAGTTGTGTCCCCTTGTTTCTGTGTTTCCTCTCTGGAACATCCTGTGTGTGTGTGTGTGTGTGTGTGTGTGTGTGTGTGTGTGTGTGTGTGTGTGTGTGTGTGTGTGTGTGTGTGTGTGCTTGTGCGTGCGTGCGTGCGCGTGCGACTGTACGTACTTACTTAATTGTACTCACCTAATTGTGATTGCAGGAGTCGATTCATGCTCCTGACCCCGCCTCTTCACTGGTCGCTACTATGTCCACTCTCTCCCTACTTCGTGAGCTTTATCATACCTCTTCTTAAAGCTATGTATGGATCCTGCTACATCACTCCAGATTGTTCCACTTCCTGACAACTCTGTGGCTGAAGAAATACTTCCTAACATCCCTGTGACTTATCTGAGTTTTCAACTTCTAGTTGTGACCCCTTGTTGCTGTGTCCCATCTCTGAAACATTCTGTCCCTACCCACCTTATCAATTCCTCTCAGTATTTTATATGTTGGTATCATGTCCTCCCTATCCCTCCTGTCCTCCAGTGTCGTCAGGTTAATTTCCCTTAACCTCTCCTCGTAGGACAAACCCCTCAGTTCCGACACTAGTCTTGTTGCAAACCTTTGCACTTTCTCTAATTTCTTGACGTGTTTCACCAGATGTGGGTTCCATACTAGTACTGCATACTCCAGTATGGGCCTGACGTACACGGTGTACAGTGTCGTGAATGACTCCTTACTTAGATGTCGAAACGCTATTCTCAAGTTTGCAAGGCGCCCGTATGCAGTTATTTGGTTGATGTGCGGCTCAGTAGATGTGCTCGGTATGTTCCTTACCCAAAGATCCTTTTCCTCGTGTGAGCTTTGCAGCCTTTGACCTCTTAGGGCGTACTCCGTCTATGGTCTCCTTTTTCCTTCCCCAATCTTCATAACGTTGCACTTGCTGGGGTTAAACTCCAAGTGCCATTTGTCAGACCAGGCTTGCACCCTGTCCACATCCCCTCGTAGGCTTACCTTATCCTCTTCCGCTTATATTCTCCTCATTAGTTTCACATAGTCTGCAAACAGGGACACCTCTGATTCTATCCCTTCCATCATATCATTCACATATACTAGAAACAGCACCGGACCTAGGACTGACCCTTGTGGAACCCCACTTGACACATGCACCCACTCTGAACCTCGTCTCGGACCGATACACGCTGTTTCCTTCCTGATCCACTGCATCCATTGCAGTGTTTTGTTGCAAACAAATCACCAACAGGCGATCTTAATGCAGAACAAGCCATAATGGGATGGAAATCTTTAGCTCTAGATCTTTCGCACTTTCGTGCGTCGTCAGGAGCTATGCAATGTTGCAAGACAGCAACATATAGGAGGGGAAATTCTTTGAGGCAAGGCAGAATTTGTCAGTGGCAGCCCATGTGACAGTAAGAGCCACCACCGACCCTAACACCTACCTCCCATCTCCTCATACCCTTCCGGGGTAAAGGGGAGGAGAGGACCTCAGAGGTTTACAGAAAGCAAGTTACATAATATTAAGGAAACTCAGTAGTCAGCCCAAAACCTCATCTAATCGTAGCGTACTCGTGGCGCCCCTGCTTTTCATTGGGAAGGGGGGGGAGTTGTTGCATCTCCTGCCAAGTATTTTGCTTTCGAAGGGAGTGATTTTAGTGTGCAGATTTGGGACTAGTCCCTCTAGGGTTTTCCAGGTGTATATTATCATGTATCTGTCTCGCCTGCTTTCCAGGGAGTACAAATCAAGGGACTTCAACCGTTCCCAGTAATTTAGGTGTTTTATCATACTTATATGTGCCATGAAGTTCTCTGCATATTCTCCAGGTCTGCAATTTCGCCTGGAATGAAAGGGGCCGTTAGTGTACAGCAATATTCCAGCCTAGAGAGAACAAGCAATTTGAAGAGAATCATCGTGGGCTTGAAGGTTCTCGTTATCCATCCTATCATTTTCCTATAAGATGTGGTAGTTAAAGCCAGAGGTTTGTTATTTTCCCTTATGCACGAAGGGAGGGCACTAAAAACTCCCTGGAGCTAGTTCATTTGCTGGCTCGAAGCCAGCAAATGATGAAGCCGACCAGACTAGTAAGCACCCTTGACCTTATATTTACAAATAATAAGGATCTGGTACAAAACAATGGTGCCAAAAACAACTAATTCAGACCACACCCTAATCAAAGTTCAAACCTCCATACACACTAATCTTAAGCAGTAAAATGCAACCAATCACCAAGGTATATACAACAAATTTAATTTCAATAAGAAAAACATTAACAGGGATCAAATAAAGCATTACCTTACTGAAAGATTCTTAAGAAAATATAAATGACATGGATCTGCTCCAAACACACATTAAGAAAATGGAGAATGTGAAAGAGAATTAAAGAAATTCAAAGGCTGCATATTTTCTAAAGAGCAAAAACACTGGAAAACAGTAAACTCAAACTTCCTGCATCATACAGGACCCTGGAGATAGAGGGAAAAAATGTAAATGAAATTGAAAGAAGTCCTAAACACTTTATTTTCGTATGCAAAATCAATGACAAAAACTCAATGGAGCATCAAGCCCTCGTGTAAAAGGAGGCGACAAAGCTTGACAAACGTGTCAAGCTCTCCAAGGCTCCTAGAGAGGGAAATGTTACATTAGTTGCACACGTGTCCTTTTACCTAATATTATAACCATTAATCAGTCTAAAGTTTGACAATCCAAACGAGTTCCTCATAGATGAGACTCAAACCCTGTTTACATCACAATAATTTCTGACATAACCCTAACTTCACTTGACTTCGAGAAAGCCACTGATTGCATGCCCCATCACCCTGTCTCAGTCCCTGACTCCTGGAACTATATTTATAAGAACAACTATATTTAGCAAGAACCACTATCTCGTACCTTGAATATTCTATTGAAGAGCTTGGACATAGCAATCATCCCACAGTCCTTTAAAAACGACAAAGCAAAATTCCACAAAAATGGTAGTAAAGCAAGGCAAAAATCTATAGACTAATAGCCCTGACGTCCCACATTATCAAAATCTTTGAGGGAGTCTTAAGAAGCAAGAGTGTTAATCACAGGGTAGGGCGGCATGAGTTTAGAACAGGGTTCTCAGACCCTTAGAACCCTGTTCTAAACTCTCGCAATTACTTGGTCATTACAGCATGGTCTAGATGCGGTCATTACGGCATGGTCTAGATGCGGTCATTACGGCATGGTCTAGATGCGGTCATTACGGCATGGTCTAGATGCGGTCATTACGGCATGGTCTAGATGCGGTCATTACGGCATGGTCTAGATGCGGTCATTACGGCATGGTCTAGATGCGGTCATTACGGCATGGTCTAGATGCGGTCATTACGGCATGGTCTAGATGCGGTCATTACGGCATGGTCTAGATGCGGTCATTACGGCATGGTCTAGATGCGGTCATTACGGCATGGTCTAGATGCGGTCATTACGGCATGGTCTAGATGCGGTCATTACGGCATGGTCTAGATGCGGTCATTACGGCATGGTCTAGATGCGGTCATTACGGCATGGTCTAGATGCGGTCATTACGGCATGGTCTAGATGCGGTCATTACGGCATGGTCTAGATGCGGTCATTACGGCATGGTCTTGATGCGGTCATTACGGCATGGTCTAGATGCGGTCATTACGGCATGGTCTAGATGCGGTCATTACGGCATGGTCTAGATGCGGTCATTACGGCATGGTCTAGATGCGGTCATTACGGCATGGTCTAGATGCGGTCATTACGGCATGGTCTAGATGCGGTCATTACGGCATGGTCTTGATGCGGTCATTACGGCATGGTCTAGATGCGGTCATTACGGCATGGTCTAGATGCGGTCATTACGGCAATGTCTAGATGCGTTGGGAAAGCAAGAAAAATGCGGATGTAGTCTAAATAGACTTTGCGAAAGTCTTTCACAGGTGTGACTATGTATAATAGTCCACAAAATGTGAGCAAAAGAAATAACTGGAAAAGAGGGCAAATGGATATTTATTTTTTTAACAAATAGAACCCAGAGACAACCTGGAGTGTTCCGTGGGGTCAACTACCCCACGGCCCGGTCCTAGAAGAGGCATCCCAGTGGATGGTCTGTTCAACCAGGCAGTCGGCGCTAGCTACACAAAGTCCAACATAAGCACCACAGCCTGGCTGATCAGAGACTGACTTGAGAAACTTGTCCAGTTCTTTCTTGAAGATAACCAGGGTTCTGTTAGTAATCCTTCTTATGTATGAAAGGAGGACGCTGACAAGTCTTGGGCCCTTCACACTTATTGAGCTTTCCCCTCAGTATACTCGCTGCACCCCTGCTTTTCATTGGGTCATTTTGCACTGTCTGCCAAGCCTCTTTCCTTCACGGGGAATGATTTGTGCGCGCGAAAATCCAAGGAGTACAGGTCAGAGGACTTTAGTGTTCCCAGTAATTTAGGTGCTTGACCGAATCTATGCGAGCAGTGAAAGTTCTCTGCATATTCTCCAGGTTTACAATTTCGTCTGCCTTCAATGGAACTGTAATTAAGAGTACAGTAGTACTCCAGCCTAGAGAGAACAAGTGATTTAAAGAGTATCATCACTGGTTTGGCATCCCTTGTTTTGAAGGTTCTAATTATGCAGGTTATCATTTTCCTGCGCTTGTGATAGTGACAGTGCTGCAAGCCTTGAAGGCGAGATATAATGACAAGGTCTTTCACATTAGTCTTAGGCTCTATTAAGTGATTAATTTTACATATATAATTCATTCCAGTCTTCATTTCCTCAATCTTTCTATAATGGAGTAGCTGAAACTCTTCCTCACTGAACATCATATTGTTGCAAGTAGTTCACTGGAACACTTTATATCAGGTTGGAGGTTTGCTGTGTCCTCAATGGATGTCACTCTCATACAGATTATAGTATCATCTGCAAAGGATGATATGGCTTTATGATTTATGCCTCTATGTCGGATCTGAGAATTACAAGAACAGGCGCCAGTACTGTGACTTGGGGAACAGAGCTTTTCACTATGACAGTCTGTTTTGTCAACGGCCTTTACAAAGTTAATGTAAACTACATGAGCATTTTCTTCCACTGCATCTAAGACCATATTGTAATGATCAAGCAATTTGCAGACAGCAAGAGCGACCTGCTCTAAACCCAGGCTGATCTGGGTTGTGCAATTTTTGAGATTCTATGTGATTAGGAATCTTGCTTTCTAGGCCTAAAAATTTTTGATATTGTTTTTATGCGACAGCTTTACTGCCACGTTTGTGGAGTGGGACTGTCAGTGTTTTTAAGAACTGTAAGATTATTCCTGTCAGGCTTCTCCGCTATATTATATTGAAGGCATGAGATAGTGGTTTCTTGCAGTTCTTGCTCAATATAGTACCCAGAGCCAAGCTGGGTTAGAGTTACTTCAGAAGTAATGGAGATGTAGGCAGGGTTGTGAGTCTCATCCATGAAAAACTCAATTGGATTATCAATTTAGACACCATTATGTTCCGTAGAATATCCTCACTGTTTGTAAATATAAGGTCAAGGGTATTTTATAGTCTGGTCGGTGCCGTTATTTGTTGGCTTAAGACGATTTTTTTTTTTTTTTGCAGTCTTAATAGTTCTATTGCGTCAGATTGTTCATCTGAACTAGCTCTTGGCATTTTTTCTGCTATTACAGTCTGTGCTACATATTTCCATTTTGGATGTCGTAAATTGAAATCGCTAAGCAACAAGATACTCGAGGCAGGTTTTGAAAGATTTTCAAGACAGTATTCGATTTTCAGTAGTTGGTCCTTGAACTTCTGGGAAGTTGCATCTGGTGGCTCATAAACAAGTACAATAAGTAGATTCTGAGTTTCATTTTTACTGCCAAAACTTCACCAGGTGTGATGTTAAGTCAGTGGCAATGAGCGACACTGACATACACACCACCTCCCTGTATCCTGGGGTTTCTGTCGCAACTGAGCAGGCTACCCAGAGATCCATACTGTATTCTCAAAATAATCTTTAACATGAGTCTCTGTCAAAGTCGCAAACAATGCATTTGATTCAGTGAGGAGTCAACTAATAAACATTTTTGTTATTGTTATTCATTTTAAAACGGTGTATGTTTGTAAAAATAAATGTTACATTATTCCTTGTTGTGTTGGGTTCTATAAATTGCTTTCTTCTCCCCTAGACGATATCTGAGCTTCCTCTTCATTCATTTCCGATAACTTCTATTTGGTTTTACTTCCCTACAGGGAACGTATATAGGGATTAGAAAACTCTCATGTTGATAGTTCTCTTAGTTACCCAGACCACACATGACAGGTGTTCTCTAAGCCCATTATAGTCTGGTAAGCCATAATCTGGGACCCTTACTAAATTATCTTTACTTACGTACATCCATTCAATGTTAAATGTAATCAATTTATGGTCGCTTGTGCCAAGTTCCTCTGTAATCTCCAAATTATTAACAAAGGCTTCCTTATTTGCCAGAACCAGGTCAAGCAGGTTATTTCCTCTCGTTGGTTTTGTCACAAATTGATTAAAAATTAGTCCTGAATCACCTCTAGGAAGTCATTTGACTATTGATTCCTATCAAGGAATTCCGATCAATTTGACTGAATTTAAAATCTAGACTTACTCGGTTATTGTCCCATGAAACTGTAACAGTTTCCTCCCAAAGAAGTCTTCCTTGGACCCTACCCAAGTTCAGTATATCATACCTAAAATAATTTTTTCATGTTCCTCTAAAAATTCAGTCTTTACATCTGTTTTTATCAACGTAGAATAACTAAAACCCTGAATGTGGCATCCGGCGGCCACATTGTTACCCGCACTTGCAACTAATCTCAACTCTCGTCACTTGTTTCTAGCACTACACTACTATATGTGTAATAAATACTGAGAAATCCCTCTCCATTTTCTCTCTGTTTATCCCCGCCCTTCCTCTATTTCTGTTGCTTCCTTATCACCTAATGCCATCAAATTGCCAATATTAACCAATAATCTTACCTCATTCCGCCTACAATCCCAAAAACCCACAATATCGTAACCCTGATGAGTCACACTGGCCAATTCTACGATACCATATATCGTTCTTTTTCCATACAAACCTATATCTCTAACTACTTTTAGTTTAAAGCCCTAACAACTTCCTTCACTGAGTTAGCTAATGCCTCCACCCAGCCCTAGATATTTGAACCCCATCCCTGTCATACTTAGTTATTTCTACCGTAGAGGTGGCCCCAGTTGTCACTGAAAGGATATTGTATTGCAATAATATCCTTACAACGACTGTACAACCAGTAATTAACACACATTACAGGGAGCCCTCCCTTCATCATTATGTGTATTACTGCCCTATACCTGCTAATCAAATCTTCACTCCTACGCTTGCCAAAGCAGCTAATATGATTGATCTCATTACCATTGATAATGTAGTCAAGACGGCTAATAATATCCACCATCCCAGCCACACCAAGGCAAGCCCTCTCTCTCTTACCTTTGTGAAAAAAAAATATAGTCCCTGTTACCACAAAATAGACAAGCCGAGCGATACTCAGCAACTACCGACCGGTGTCATTCCTGTCAATCACTGTCAAAATGCTTCAATCTCACGGTATATGACAGTATATTTGAATCACCTCTTCTGTGACCGTCAATATGACTTCAGAAAAGGTCGCTTTCCACTCTGTGGCCTCAGTCACTAGAGAAGATGGAGATCAGCTGTGCAGTAGCACTGGACATTGCTGATACCTTCAACCGGGTATGGTATCAGGGACCTCCTAACAAAACTACAAATACTGAATGTCCGGCTCTGCGTTACACCTCTTTCGTGACTACCTCCAAGGCCCAGTCTCGGGACCCATTATGTACCTCTGTAATCTTATGACTACCACCCACACCATGGGTGTGGGCTGCACAATAAAGATATTAAACTAACCTCCAAGGTTAGGATTGAACTCATGGCAATAAAGTCCTAAAACTGACAGTCCAGTGTGGTATCTACTGGACCATACCTTCAAGGACCATATTTTCAAGGGTATTCTTAAAGCGGAAACATTTAGTCAGTGAATCAGTGCCATGAAGTATGCATGATGCACAACCCATGCAATGTCTACTTCACACTACCCATGCAATGTCTACTTCACACTACCCATGCAATGTCTACTTTACACTACCCATGCAATGTCTACTTTACACTACCCATGCAATGTCTACTTCACACTACCCATGCAATGTCTACTTCACACTACCCATGCAATGTCTACTTCATACTACCCATGCAATGTCTACTTCACACTACCCATGCAATGTCTACTTCACCTACCATGCAATGTCTACTTCACCTACCCATGCAATGTCTACTTCACACTACCCATGCAATGTCTACTTCACTACCCATGCAATGTCTACTTCACACTACCCATGCAATGTCTACTTCACACTACCCATGCAATGTCTACTTCACACTACCCATGCAATGTCTACTTCACACTACCCATGCAATGTCTACTTCACACTACCCATGCAATGTCTACTTCACACTACCCATGCAATGTCTACTTCACACTACCCATGCAATGTCTACTTCACACTACCCATGCAATGTCTACTTCACACTACCCATGCAATGTCTACTATCATAATTCACTACACTACCTGCAATGTCTACTTCACACTACCCATGCAATGTCTACTTCACAGTGACCTACTTCATCTTATCCCAGAATCCCATTGCTATAACTGCACTAAGAATGGAGGGTAGTGGAGGGATGATGGGAGGGTGGTGGAGGGACGATGGGGGTGGTGGAGGACGATGGGAGGGTGGTGGAGGGACGATGGGAGGGTGGTGGAGGGGACGATGGGAGGGTGGTGGAGGGACGATGGGAGGGTGGTGGGGGACGATGGGAGGGTGGTGGAGGGGACGATGGGAGGGTGGTGGAGGGACGATGGGAGGGTGGTGGAGGGACGATGGGAGGGTGGTGGAGGGATGATGGGAGGGTGGTGGAGGATGATGGGAAGATGGTGGAGGGATGATGGGAGGGTGGTGGAGGGATGATGGGAGGGTGGTGGAGGGACGATGGGAGGGTGGTGGAGGGACGATGGGAGGGTGGTGGAGGGGACGATGGGAGGGTGGTGGAGGGGACGATGGGAGGGTGGTGGAGGGGACGATGGGAGGGTGGTGGAGGGATGATGGGAGGGTGGTGGAGGGATGATGGGAGGGTGGTGGAGGGGATGATGGGAGGGTGGTGGAGGATGATGGGAGGGTGGTGGAGGGGACGATGGGAGGGTGGTGGAGGGACGATGGGAGGGTGGTGGAGGGGACGATGGGAGGGTGGTGGAGGGGATGATGGGAGGGTGGTGGAGGGGATGATGGGAGGGTGGTGGAGGGATGATGGGAGGGTGGTGGAGGGGATGATGGGAGGGTGGTGGAGGGATGATGGGAGGGTGGTGGAAGGGATGATGGGATGGTGGTGGAGGGGACGATGGGAGGGTGGTGGAGGGGACGATGGGAGGGTGGTGGAGGGGATGATGGGAGGGTGGTGGAGGGGAAGATGGGAGGGTGGTGGAGGGGACGATGGGAGGGTGGTGGAAGGGATGATGGGAGGGTGGTGGAGAGGATGATGGGAGGGTGGTGGAGGGGATGATGGGAGGGTGGTGGAGGGGACGATGGGAGGGTGGTGGAGGGGACGATGGGAGGGTGGTGGAGGGGATGATGGGAGGGTGGTGGAGGGGATGATGGGAGGGTGGTGGAGGGGCAGAAGGTAGGAGTGAAGGGTAAACGGTACGGAGAGGGTGGAGGGTTAAGAAAGGGTGGTGGGGATGAGGGGAGAGTGGAGGGCAGCAGCGTGTGGGAGGAAATACAAGGAGGGGCAGTGTGAGCGGTGAGGCGGAACACCTGTTGCCCGGAGCACTGCCCCGCCCACCTCACGTGTGGTCTCTTCTTGCCCCAACCCCGCCCCCGCCCCAACCTAAACCCCTACCCACAACATCCACCCAAACCTCCACCGCACTGCTCCCCTCCACCCCAACCTCCACACCCTCTCACACTACTTCTCTCCATGCCCCTACCACCAGCACCCCCACCAACAACCCCAACCACCACTAAAAAAACCACCTTCACCGCTCCCATCCCTATAACACCCAACCAAAGCCGCTCCTTGTCTATGTAATGATATTCATAATAAGACAACGCACACACACACAACTAAGGCACTTGTTTTCTGGCGCACATATGTGCGTGCGTCATGTCATGTGTTAATTTGAATAAATGGTTTAAAAAAAATTCAAGAGTCTCATTCATCATGTGTGTTAATACTGTCCCAGTGTAAACCTATTAAGTATCCTTGTTGAAGCGCTACCTTGATATGTTTACCTGTGTATTAATGTGTGTGTACATACACCTGCATTTTAAATAATAAATAGACGTGGTTATGAAGACAAGATGTTACAAGAGACAAGGACAGCTGTGTCATGTGTCTATGACAAGATGTTACAAGAGACAAGGACAGCTGTGTCATGTGTCTATGACAAGATGTTACAAGAGACAAGGACAGCTGTGTCATGTGTCTATGAAAAGATGTTACAAGAGACAAGGACAGCTGTGTCATGTGTCTATGACAAGATGTTACAAGAGACAAGGACAGCTGTGTCATGTGTCTATGAAAAGATGTTACAAGAGACAAGGACAGCTGTGTTGTGTGTCTATGAAAAGATGTTACAAGAGACAATGCCAGCTGTGTTGTGTGTCTATGACAAAATATTGCAAGAGACAGGGACAGCTGTGTCATGTGTCTGACAAAATGTTGCAAGAGACAAGGACAGCTGCGTCATACCTTTGATATACCTTTGAAGAGTTTCGAAAGTTTATCTACTCTCTGAGCCCGGCCATGGGCCAGGCTCGTCTGGTGCTTGCCTGGTCAACCAGGCTGTTGCTGCTGGAGGCCCGCTGCCCCACATATCCATCACAGCCTGGTTGATCTGGCACCTGGTGAAGATACTTGTCCAGTTTCCTCTTGAAGGCTTCTACACTGGTTCCAGCCGTGTTTCGGATATCTTCTGGTAAGATGTTGAATAGTCTGGGACCCCGGATGTTAATACAGTGCTCCCGTATTGTCCCCACCGCACCCCTGCTCCTCGCTGGGTTTATTTTACACTTCTTCCCATATCTCTCACTCCAGTATGTTGTTATGGCAGTGTGCAGATTTGGGACCAGGCCCTCAAGTACTTTCCAAGTATATATTATCATGTATCTCTCCTCCGCTCCAATGAGTACATGTTCAAGACTTGAAGGCGTTCCCAATAATTTAGATGTTTCAATGGCTCAATGTGAGCCGTAAACGATCTCTGAATTTGTTCCAGCTCTGATATTTCTCCTGCCCTGAACGGGGCCGTCAGCACTGAGCAGTATTCTAAGTGAGTTGCTGAACACTGACTCATACTGTTCTTTTAGGATTTCACTCATTTCCTGTTCATCGTCAGTATACGAATCTCCTCTCAATAATGGTCCAATTCTACAGGTAGTTCTTAGGTTGGATTTTGCATAGGAATAGAAATATTTTGGGTTTCTTGCAATATCCTGTATGGCTCTTTGTTCCCTTTGTACTACTTCTGTCAGGTATGACATCTTAAGTTTTTGCTCTAATTCAGTGATCTCTCGGTTAAGGCTATCTCTCCTCTGTTGCAACATATTTGTGTTTTTCAACAATTCAGTAACCCGTTTTCTTCTCCTGTACCATCTCCTACGTTCTCTCTCTATATCTGATCTTCTTCTGGGTTTCCTCAATGGTACGTGCTTCATACATACCTTGTATACTTCTGTATTCAGCTTCTCTAGGCACTGGTGGGGATTTAGGGTGCTCATGTCTGATTCCCATGATATGTCTGATAGCTCTTGGTTGATTCTTTCCCAGTTAATTCTATGGTTATTAAAATTAAACTTACTGAACATCCCGTCTCTAACATTAGTGCCGCAGTTCCCTAACCCTGAGTTAATACTCGTTTGAACTTCTATGATGTTATGGTCAGAGTATATTGTTTTTGTAACTGTTATGTCTCTGATTAATTCCTCGTTGTTTGTGAATATCAAATCCAGGGTATTTTCATTTCTAGTGGGATCAATTATCTGTTGGTTTAATGAGTACTTTTCACAAAGCCTCATTAGTTCCCTGGTATGTGCCTGTTGAGCCAGGGTGCTTCCAGGAGATATTTCTGGTATAACATTATGTTGCGTCATCTTCCATTTTACATGAGGGAGATTAAAATCTCCAAGGATTAAAATGTTTGGGGTGGGATTCTCTAGCCTATCCCGGCAGCTATCTATCTTCCTTAACTGCTCTGTGAATTCCTCCGCAGTTGCTGGTTTGTATACTAGGATAATTACTAGATTCTTATTTTCAACACTTCTGTGCAACAGAGAGTATCTTTTACATAGAGTCCTACTCCTCCCTGTGACCTATTAATTCTATCACATCTATACATATTATAGTTTTCTATCTTAATATCTCCGTCCAAAACATCCCTTGTATGTGTTTCTGTAAATGCTCCAAACATGGCATTCGCTTCTGATAGTAGTCCACTAACATAACTAACTTTGTCATTTTTATTTGATTTCAGACCCTGAATATTTGCAAATATGAAGCAGGAGTTACCATTTGGGATGTTTGGTCTTTGTGTTTCGTTAGTACCACTGGTGATGTCCTACCTGGTATGGCCCCTGGTGCCCATACCCCTGGTTTCTCCAGTACTGACGGCCCTGATGAGCTGTCTTGGCATGTCCCACTGTTCTGCCCATCTGTCCCCTCTGTACCATTTCCCCCTTTTATCTCTTTCTTTGATCTGGTTGTTTCTCCTTATATCATGTAAGCTATTATGATTACCACCGTAAATGAAGACTTCTTTAAACAACTGCTAACTAGTGTTTAAATCTGGCAGTTATAAAGAGACGAATCGCAGAATCAAAGCTGAGTCAGTTGTAAACTTGATCTTGACTGAAGGCCAATATTATGGAAACAGTCCCTTCCAACTGCTTGCCAATAAAGATACTATTACCAGTGTGATCAGCGAAGTTAGTTTACACCTTGAAGTGGTGGTATATAACTCACACCTTCCTCGCCTAAGCGCTCATGTGACGCGGAGAAATAATATCAGTTATTTGTATACGAGAATACATATAGCACATAGGCGTACATGTAATGCATGTGAATACATGTAGTGCGTAGGAAAGACATAAAATAGGGGACTTTCATACCGAAGCTATGTGCTGAGAACTATTAATTTCTATCTAGATTAAGGACTATCATGTATTATCTAGAATGAAGATGTTTGGGGAAAGATAAAGCATAAAACGGGAAAATATACACCATTCCATATGGAAAACAGTCGCATGAAATTTAGAAAGGGGTGAGAAGTGACTGGAAGGAATGGGTTTTAGTACTTTAGTACTGTTTCTAGCACAAGTATTAGTGTTACTCCACTTGTAGTTAACACTAGTTCTACTCGTGGATACTGTGGTGCAGGTGGACACCACTGAGCAGAGTCGAAGCAAACACCAAGGTACTGGTGGCCACTGCTATCATTACCACAACCACTACTGTTACCTCTACCACTACTATCAATAATTTGGATGACTGATTGTTAACTACGTCCTGAGTTGCTTAACTTGCATCTGAAATCAATATATTACCGTTTGTTCGTGCGTAGTATCTGGTTGAATCCTGTGTTTGCAAACTGCTTGTCCACCTGGTTTTTAAATGGCTATATTGTCTTCAAACTTAAAGCTTCACCAGGTAGTTTGCTCGATTCTGATATAATCACATTTGAAGAACATAAAAAATATATTAATTTTGCATCCCTTGCCTCGAAGTTTCATTCCTCTGTTTCGAATTATTGGCTCACTTTTCTTTTCAAATAATTCTTCGTGTTTGAACATATCAAAAGCATTCAATATTTTAGAAGCTATAATGAGGTGTCGTAGTCTCCGTTTCCTAGGAGAGGTAAGGTTAAGTGTTTTATGCCTTGTTTCTTTCATTGTATTTCTCAAGTGATGGTACCAGTTAAATGTCCTCTCTATCAACAATATAGTCACTATTTTTTCAGTTCTGTATTAGAACTGACTAGCTATAGAACCTAGCACTCCGGTACTTGTTTTGGATAATTTGTTGCCAAACTTTTTTATACTCTTGTAGATTGTTATATCCAAATATATTACTTTTCATTTGTCAACATCAAAACTCTTCTTCCACGCCTCGATCACAGCGCCATCCTATCCAAATCCCTCTGAATACTTAATCTACCCTGGATGATAAAGTTTTCCTAATTTTACATCATCCACAAATTATGATAAATGTTAAGTATCTGAAGATCAGTGATGTACATTGTGGAGAGGATCGGACGAAGAACCGATCCCTGAGCAACACTACTATTTACATCTAGCCACTCAGACACCTCTTCCTTCACAATACCACTAATAGTTTTTATTTGTGAGCCAGTCACTTATCCAGGCACGAAGTTTGTCTACTATATCATGCGTACTTTATTTTGGCCAGCAATTTTCGATGGTGTACCTCTTAGACTTTTTGAAAATATATATCACATCTTTTATCAGTGGTTTTACTAACATTTAATTTCACATCATAAAAATATCAACATGAGCAATATCACGCGCTGACAAACAACTATTTCAGGGATTATAATGATAATACTCGGCGAACATTATTTGTAACGAAGGAAAAATACGACATCACGTGTGAGAATGGCCAGACATATAACATTAAGTACGTTCTAGAAGTGTAGCATCTCTATTTCCAAAACTGAAAAATGTCTTTTTCAAATGTAGAACAGATAAATTAAAAAAAAAATGGATGTTGTTTAGTAAGGTTTCTTGTGAGTTGCGAGAAGAAATATAAGAGGTTTTCAGTTATGTGCTGGTCATTCACTTCAGTTACGTGCTGGTCATTCACTTCAGTTATGTGCTGGTCATTCACTTCAGTTATGTGCTGGTCATTCACTTCAGTTAGTGCTGTCATTCACTTCAGTTAGTGCTGGTCATTCACTTCAGTTACGTGCTGTCATTCACTTCAGTTAGTGCTCATTCACTTCAGTTATGTGCTGCTCATTCACTTCAGTTATGTGCTGCTCATTCACTTCAGTTATGTGCTGCTCATTCACTTCAGTTACGTGCTGGTCATTCACTTCAGTTACGTGCTGGTCATTCACTTCAGTTACGTGCTGGTCATTCACTTCAGTTATGTGCTGGTCATTCACTTCAGTTATGTGCTGGTCATTCACTTCAGTTATGTGCTGGTCATTCACTTCAGTTATGTGCTGGTCATTCACTTCAGTTATGTGCTGGTCATTCACTTCAGTTATGTGCTGGTCATTCACTTCAGTTATGTGCTGGTCATTCACTTCAGTTACGTGCTGGTCATTCACTTCAGTTATGTGCTGGTCATTCACTTCAGTTACGTGCTGGTCATTCACTTCAGTTAGTGCTGGCATTCACTTAGTTACGTGCTGGTCATTCACTTCAGTTATGTGCTGGTCATTCACTTCAGTTAGGCTGGTCATTCACTTCAAGTCATTCACCGTAGTGCTGGTCATTCACTTCAGTTATGTGCTGGACATTCACTAACATGACTGACAAACACGTGCACTTTCAAATGGTTCATCTTAATACAAGGTTGCAACGTAAATTAAGTGTCGTCTTCAGAGTCGCTATGCAATAATCCAGTCACTGAGACATCAAGCAAAATAACAAACCTTCCATTACATCAGCTTGGCATCTGAGACGTTACGGTACAGTCGTTCATTCTGAACTGAACACACTAACGAACATACACGTCAAACCCTTATTTGCTTATCATATCTTGATAACATCGAACATAACATCTTCATACATCAGTAAACCAATACACTATATTTGAGCACACAGGGTATTATTATTATTATAATCAAAAGAAGCGCTAAACCACAGGGGTCATACAGCACACAGAAGAACGGCTGCCAATATTGAGGTCACAAAATGAATTTTACTTTTAAGGGTCTTGTACTTACACGCAAATAATTCCCCATGCAATAGAAGCTTGGCAGACGGTGCAAAATACGCTCAATTAAAACTTTGGCTATAATAAGTACATTAAGGGATAATTCAATGAGTATGAAGGGAGCAAGACTTTTCAGTGTCCTCCCTTTATATTTATGTATGAAGGAGATTACCAACAGACCCATGACTATTACTAATAGACCTTTGACTGTCTTCAAAAGAGAACTGGTCAAGTTTCTTAAGTCAGCCCCTGATCCACCGGGATGCGGTGCTTACATTGGACTTTGTGTGGCTAGAACCAACAGGCTATTTGATCAGGCCATCCACCGGGAGGCCTGGTCTGGAACAGGGCAGCGAGGGTGGACCCTCTGAACACACTACAAGTACACTTCAGGAGTACCAATTTGTGCTTATAGTATACAAGCTCACTCGTTCTAACTGTAATATTAGAATTTTAAGGCTAGAATTTGTAAATATAGTGGGTCTATCATAGGCCTTACACCTCAAGTGAAACTTCCTCGCTCAGTTGTCAGAATTCATTGAGTACCACAATGATTCACTGATTCAAAATAATTTTAAAATTATAGCGAAAGAACAGAATATTTTGTATTTAAGCATTCCAGAGTGCCTGTGCTTTAAAAGCTTGACCACGGACTCAGTAGCAACGATCTTGCTATTTGTTTACTTTCAAATAACTTTACACCTACCATCAATATGTTTTGCTGCAGCTTTACTGTATTTCCACTAACTTGTTATGCCTTGTACATTACTGTAACTTTCCCCAGATCGTAACCAACTTGTTTCATCTATGACATCTGAACACCTCCCAACTTGGCTAATTTTATACCTTTGATGGGTTTCCAGTTTTCTACTCCCACAGTCCGGCAGTGGGCCTGGCATGTCTGGTGCTTGGCTGGTCAACCAGGCTGTTGCTGCTGGCCGCCCGCTGGCCTACGTATCCATCACAGCCTAATTAATCCAGCACACGGCGGATGATAATATTATATATATATATATATATATATATATATATATATATATATATATATATATATATATATATAGCTGTTCCCAATTCCTCTATGGGCACTCGACTCGACCCACAGCCATTCGGATTGGTGTTGCTCTTCGCCTAGCCGCCCCCATACTCACCGAACATAGGTGTATTTGCGGCAGGGCGACGACTGATCAGTTCGGACTTCATGGTCTAGTGTGTCACACATCAGAAGGGAAGGTCAACGACATCATAAAGAGAAGCCTCGCCACAGCCCGTTGCCCAGCTCAACGGGGAACCCCAAGTACAGAGGTCTGATGGAAGTCAAAAGCTTCCTGATGGAGCTACTATGCTACCCTGAAAGGATGGTAAGCAGATTGCCTGGGACTACACCTATGCCGCCACATTGGCAGACACCTACTTGCCATACTCGTAGCTGAAGGGATTGGAGCTGCCAGCCACAGGGAGACCCAGAAGCCCCGCAAATATGAAGGCCTTTCCTCCGTGCTATAACTTCATCCCAATATGGTCGGAGACCCTCGGAGCATGGAGCAAGTGTGCTCTAAAATTCCTCAAAGAGCTGGGAGAAAAACTCATCAAAGAAACCAAGGATCACAGGGCGGCCAGCTTCCTCTTTCAGAGACTCAGTGTTGCGATCCAGAGGGAAAATGCCTGCAGCATTCTGGGCACGCGGCCCACCGCCGGGGAGCTGGACGAAGTATTCGAGATGTAGCTCTGAGAAGTTATCTATGTTGTGCTACTCCCTATTGTATTTTTGTCAATGTATTTTGTCAAGGTATTTTGTCTTTCAACACAATTAAATCTTTTAATGAATAAATCAGATATTAAACTATATTTTTATTGTAATACATTTTTTATTCTGATGATGGATGAAGAAACATTCGTAAAATAAACGAAATTTGATATCCATTAAAGTTGTTTTTCGTGGCAGCCTTGATCCCACTTTTCATATTAGAGATTCGTCTTTCACGTGGAACCTCAATTGCTAATGTAATTATATATGTCGTGCCGAATAGGTAAAACTTGCGATTTTGGCTTAAATAGCAAAGCTCTTCTTGCCTAATAAGGCAAGCGAAAAATTGTGTATGCAATAATTTCACAAAAATCATTCTGAATCTAACGAAAAAAAATTATTTTTCACTGTTTGTTTATTATTAAATTATTTTAAACTTATGTAAAATATAATTAATTGAATTAGGCTAAATTAAATTGCGCTTGTTATAATAAGGTTAGGTAAGTTTTCAAAGATTCTTATTAATTCTTACATTAACATAAATGAAAAAAATATATCTTTAAAAGTATAAGAGAAAATTTTAGAAAGAACTTAATTTTAAACGAGTTCTTGCTAACTGATCAGTTTTACCTATTCGGCACGACACACACACACACATTATATATATATATATATATATATATATATATATATATATATATATATATACATACACACATGCATGAGTAAAATGTGTTTCTGGCAGAGAGGTTACTTGTAGTGGCTTCCGGAGGTCACCGCCCCCGCGGCCAGGCCTCCAACTTAAGTGTGGTTACCAAAGTTTATAAGGGACCACCACGTCTTGCGCTACCAGAAATAAATACAGAGTAATTTACGTTATGCTAAGTTAAGGTAACGTAGAAAAACAACCGTGCTATTACAAACAGATTGTAGGAACAGAGCTTAATGGCTTTATAATATATGTAACGCAAGCCATACACGAAGATTTTCAAAGTCATGCTCAAGAACCGGCAGATTTAAAGAGAATATTACAATAATTGTTGGGCAGCGTTGGAGTGGGGAGGGCGTGGGAGAGGAGAGGAAGGGAGGGGGGAAGCGGCCCACACACACGCTCGCCATTCATTGTGTAGTCACCCCTCCCTCATCCCAGCCAAACAACTACCCAGGTGGTCCACCAACCTGTCTCACCCGCCCCCACCACACACCCCAGCTCTCTATCCCTCCCTACTCCACCACCACCGCTAGCCTCAATCATTTCACCATCACACACCGCTAGTCTCACTCCCTCCCTATCCTTCACATCCATCCCTCCACAAACAACCAAACTATCACTATTACTACTACTACTCTCCCTATCAACCCTACTACCACAACATAAATAAAACTATCTCCAGCTATGGTGGAACGAAATCCTTTAAGCTTCCGTAGTTGATAAACCCTCAGTTCAATATTTGATATCCTCAATGCCCTAAAGAAGTCTCTCAGCTTAAACTGATAGATTTAATTTCTTGATGTGTAAAACTCATCCTGTGTGATGACATACGAACAAAAGCAGCCCATGTTTCCCTATGTAACTCATAATGAATAGGATATAGCTCTCTACTAATGTCCTTAATTTTGTTGAATAAAAAAACACCACCACCACCACCACGGAGCTGAACTCTTCTCCAGGCTGACTGACCTCCTCAAATATCTTTATTTCACAACTACACCTGCTCTCTGTGTATTTGACTGAAGAAGCCTACTGTGTAGGCGAAACGTTTCATTAATCAAGTTACCCAACTGTTGAATATGTGTCTTAATGTTTCACCTAACCTACAAGATGAACTGAAGAAGTGACAGGTAATGAACAAGTTTTGCTTGGTGTAGTTTTATCAAGTCAATTATCGACGTGAGAAGAGATACATAGAGCGAAACGTTGTCACAATAAGAGATTATTTTGCGCCAGTGTTTTTCTTCAACTGCACTGGCAGTACGCCTTGGTATCCAGTTTGTATAATGAAATCAAATACATTAACACGACAGTAAAAATGTAGAGTTTCTTAACATTAATGTAAAATACAAGAAGCACTCTGACAAGCCAGTACCAGAAGTACCAGCATGATGGAAGCATATTAAAACATTATGTTTAGAGCATACCCCTGAAGAGGCAACTATGTCGGTAAGGAGCCCTTGATGCGGCAAGCACTGTATTTGAGAGAAAGGAGAGGTAGCAATGTAGAGGGACAGTACACAAGCCAGGCTAGAGGACGGTACACAAGCCAGGCTAGAGGACAGTACACAAGCCAGGCTAGAGGACAGTACACAAGCCAGGCTAGAGGACGGTACACAAGCCAGGCTAGAGGACGGTACACAAGCCAGGCTAGAGGACGGTACACAAGCCAGGCTAGAGGACAGTACACAAGCCAGGCTAGAGGACGGTACACAAGCCAGGCTAGAGGACGGTACACAAGCCAGGCTAGAGGACGGTACACAAGCCAGGCTAGAGGACAGTACACAAGCCAGGCTAGAGGACAGTACACAAGCCAGGCTAGAGGACAGTACACAAGCCAGGCTAGAGGACAGTACACAAGCCAGGCTAGAGGACGGTACACAAGCCAGGCTAGAGGACAGTACACAAGCCAGGCTAGAGGACAGTACACAAGCCAGGCTAGAGGACAGTACACAAGCCAGGCTAGAGGACAGCACATGAGGAGTACACAAGCCAGGCTAGAGGACAGTACACAAGCCAGGCTAGAGGACAGTACACAAGCCAGGCTAGAGGACGTACACAAGCCAGGCTAGAGGACAGTACACAAGCCAGGCTAGAGGACAGTACACAAGCCAGGCTAGAGGACAGTACACAAGCCAGGCTAGAGGACAGTACACAAGCCAGGCTAGAGGACAGTACACAAGCCAGGCTAGAGGACAGTACACAAGCCAGGCTAGAGGACAGTACACAAGCCAGGCTAGAGGACAGTACACAAGCCAGGCTAGAGGACGTACACAAGCCAGGCTAGAGGACAGTACACAAGCCAGGCTAGAGGACAGTACACAAGCCAGGCTAGAGGACAGTACACAAGCCAGGCTAGAGGACAGTACACAAGCCAGGCTAGAGGACAGTACACAAGCCAGGCTAGAGGACAGTACACAAGCCAGGCTAGAGGACAGTACACAAGCCAGGCTAGAGGACAGTACACAAGCCAGGCTAGAGGACAGGTCACTAACGCCAGGCTAGAGGACAGGTACACAAGCCAGGCTAGAGGACAGTACACAAGCCAGGCTAGAGGACAGTACACAAGCCAGGCTAGAGGACCAGCGAAGTACACAAGCCAGGCTAGAGGACAGTACACAAGCCAGGCTAGAGGACAGTACACAAGCCAGGCTAGAGGACAGTACACAAGCCAGGCTAGAGGACAGTACACAAGCCAGGCTAGAGGACAGTACACAAAGGCTAGAGGACACACAAGCCAGGCTAGGAGGACAGTACACAAGCCAGGCTAGAGGACAGTACACAAGCCAGGCTAGAGGACAGTACACAAGCCAGGCTAGAGGACAGTACACAAGCCAGGCTAGAGGACAGACACAAGCCAGGCTAGAGGACAGTACACAAGCCAGGCTAGAGGACAGTACACAAGCCAGGCTAGAGGACAGTACACAAGCCAGGCTAGAGGACAGTACACAAGCCAGGCTAGAGGACAGTACACAAGCCAGGCTAGAGGACAGTACACAAGCCAGGCTAGAGGACAGTACACAAGCCAGGCTAGAGGACAGTACACAAGCAAGGCTAGAGGACAGTACACAAGCCAGGCTAGAGGACAGTACACAAGCCAGGCTAGAGGACAGTACACAAGCCAGGCTAGAGGACAGTACACAAGTCAGGCTAGAGGACAGTACACAAGCCAGGCTAGAGGACAGTACACAAGCCAGGTTACAGGACAGTGCAGAAGCCAGGTTACAGGACAGTGCACAAGCCAGGTTACAGGATAGTGCAGAAGCCAGGTTACAGGACAGTACACAAGCCAGGTTACAGGACAGTACACAAGCCAGGTTACAGGACAGTACACAAGCCAGGTTACAGGACAGTACACAAGCCAGGTTACAGGACAGTACACAAGCCAGGTTACAGGACAGTACACAAGCCAGGTTACAGGACAGTACACAAGCCAGGTTACGGACAGTACACAAGCTAGGTTACAGGACAGTACACAAGCCAGGTTACAGGACAGTACACAAGCCAGTACACAAGCCAGGTTACAGGACAGTACACAAGCCAGGTTACAAGCCAATACATCAGCAGTGTATCTGGTGAGTCAGCCTCCAGCTTGCTCGGGACAACAATATTTTACACAATGGCCTGGGGAAAATTATGAGGATAATTTTCCACTACACTCCAATAATTTCCATTTACTCTGGTTTATGTCTTCAATATTTCGCCTTCAAAATAAAGTTTGTGTCGAGGATACGAGTAACCTCGACACCAACTTCCTCTCCGATAGAAAGTTGAAGCTTCATGCAAGATATACCTTAACATGAATAATGTATGCATGCCAATGATTTCTTCCTCATATTACACACCACACACACACACACACACACACACACACCACACACACACTTGTCGTGTGGGTCTTGAGAGAGATATATAGGAGGTCAAAGATACTCCTTGTTGGATGGTTACGGTATATTTACAGTAAGTGAAGGAGAGTCCAGCCACACCGTCTGTCTCGCTCGTAGATCTAACGCTAGTGAGGGTACGCCTAGTGAGCCTTTGCACATGCGCAGAGCCTCTGACGTCAGCGGGTATCGTGACGTCACACGAAAAGGACCAGCTGTATAAGTGGGATGAATGCTGATGCTGGTACACTACACAAGTGTACATATGATACTGATACAACACACACACAGGCGGACAGAGACACGATGTTCCAGAGATGGGACACAACAAGGGGTCACAATTGGAAGTTGAAAACTCAGATGAGTCACAGCGATGACTCAGAGTTGTCAGGAAGTGGAATAGTCCGGAAAGCGAGGTAGTGGAGGCAGGATCCATACACAGCTTTAAGAAGAGGTATGATAAATCTCATGGAGCAGGGAGAGAGTGAACCTAGTAGCGACCAGTGAAGAGGCGGGGACAGTAGCTATGAATCGACCCTGCAACCACAATTAGGTGAGTACACACACACACATATATATATATATATATATATATATATATATATATATATATATATATATATATATATATATATATAAGCACTGTAACCACAGCTACCTCTCACATTATCAAGGAGTAATATGAAATAATGTACTGGAAATGTATAAGGAACTTTCACTGCCAATATACATTCAAACATCTGAACTACTAGAACTGCTTTAAGAACCTTCAACTGTATTCTCTGGAATGTAGGCGAGAAAAATAAGTAACAATTTACACCTGAAAAATCCAGAAGGGCTGATCCCAAGCTTACACACCAAAATCACTCAGTATGAAAACAAGAGATATTAGTAACAGTTTAATGTGTCTCAATAAAAAGCACGGGCACGACGAGTATATTAAGCGAGAACTGTGAGAGTATCAGGGTCCCCGACTCTTTCAACACCTTCCCTCTGTGCATAAGGGAATTACCAACAAACCTCTGGCTGTCTTCAAGAGGTAAGTGGACAAGTTCAGGTCATTTCCTGCTCAGCCCGGTTGTGGTTCGTATGGTAGACTCCGCGTGGCCAGCAGTACCAGCCTGGTTGATCAGGCCTTCACCTATCGGGAGGCCTGGTCTGGAACCACAAGCCTCGAGGGAAGAGGAGTGCCCTTACCCCTGAAAGCATCTTTCAGGAGACACCACGACATAATATTACTTCTTTTCTTTGAGGATATATTGCATATTAAGATATTACCTGCATCTTGTGATCTTACTGCATGTACATTACAAACACATTATAACATCTTCAGTCCACAGCAGGATTCGAACCTGCAAACTAGGTATCAGACTACACATTACTTTATCCACACAGCTAGACTCCATACATAAGCAATAAGATCAAGGTAAACAGGTGATATCACAATATGTAAAACAACTGCTGTGAAATAATCTTTATTTCTACAAGTACATGTACAAGGTATACAGACCACAGCTGACATCAATGACATACTACTATACAGAAAGTCCCTTGTAATGCAGAGGATTTCAGGCAAATTAGGTCAATTTTGTCCCCAGGATGCGATCCAAATCGGTCGACTGACACCCAAGTACCTATTTTACTGATAGGTGATCAAGGACAGCAGGTGTCTCAAGGAAACACTTCCTAATGTTTCCAACCGTACACATGTCCGACATAACACCCGTCCCATTATGATTGTATAATCAATTATATTTCTCTCACATATTATAATAAAAAAAAGAAGCGCTAAACCACATGGGTCATAGAGCGCAGCAGGGTAGGGCAGGATACAGGGAGAATGGGTTGTAAGAGGGAGAGGGATGATTAGTACGGTATGGAGTGCAGCAGGACAGTGGTTAGTGCAGGGATAGAGGGTAGCAAGAGATGGAGGTAGAAGGGACTGAGGGGAATACTAGAGGCAAAATCTTCAGAGTTTGTGTAGTCAGTTGCTGTCAAAAAGTCAATGAGAGAGTCAGGATTAAAGGAGGGTCCATCAGCAAGAAGGGAAGGTAAAGAAAGGGCAGCAGAGCGAAGAATGACGTTGGAGGTAAATTCTGCGTGCTCATTGATAGAGTGGGCAGTCAGAATATGGCGAACAGATACTGAACCTCACAATGCTCACAGAGAGGGACAGGGAACCTCTCCATGAGAAACCCATGAGTAAGACGACTGTGGCCAATGCGAAGACGGGAGAGTGTAGTCTCCCAACCTCGACATTGGTGACAAGAGGCCAGAAACCTATACTCGGTTTAATAGAATGAAGTTTGTTATTTAGCAGGTCAGACCAGCGTTGTTGCCAACGTGTGCGAAGGTGCATAGCAATGACTGAAAAATAGTCCGTGAATGGAACTCCTCTATATGAAACTGGAAGGTCATGTACTGCTGACCGCACAACAGTGTCTGCCTGTTCATTGCCTTGTACGTCAACATGACCAGGGACCCAGCAAAAAACAACATCTTTGTGTTTGCTAGAGATACAGCGTAACCAAAGTTGGATACGAAGAACTAGGGGGTGAGGTGTATCAAATTTTCGGATAGCCTGTAAAGCACTAAGGTAGTCTGAAACGACCACAAATGGTGACACAGGCATAGATGCAATACGGATAAGTGCCACAAGAATGGCATACAATTCAGCCGTAGCCGAGGATAATAGATGCCCTTCCACGACGCTGTCCGGAAACACTGCTGCAAATCTGACGCCATCTGATGACTTAGAACCATTGGTGTACACTGCGATGGCATGGGAATGAGAACGGAAGTGGTCTAGAAAAAGAGCGAGAAGATGCCGTAGATAGTTGGGCTTTTACGCAAGGCAGAGGAAAAGAACAGACATGGACAGTAGGAACTTCCCAAGGGGGTAGGGGAAAGGGAGATGTCACATGAACATAGAAAGGTGGCAGCTGAAGGGAAGACAAGAGCGAATGTAGACGAAGAGAAAAGGGACGAAGTAAACAGGGTCGACGAACAAATAAAGAGCGTCTACTAACATCTGTGACAATCCTATACATGGAAGGATTGCAGAGGTCATGAGAGCAAACATAATAACGAAGGCAATGTGCATCACGACGATCGGACAAAGATGGAATGTTTGCTTCTATATAGAGGCTCTCAACCAGGGAAAGAATGAAAAGCACAAAGGCATAAATGCAATCCCTGGTGATGGATGGGATTAAGGCTGGAAAGAGTAGCAGGGAAGGCTGCCAAATATATCTGGTCACTATAATCGAGTTTCGATAAAATTAGGGCTGAATGCAGGCGAAGGAGAGCTCTATGATCAGCCCCCCCATGAAAGATGTGCTAGGGTTTTAGGAGGTTCAACCGGCTATGACAAGTCGCCTTCAGAGAGGTAATGTGAGGTTTCCAGGACAATCAACGGTCAAACAGGAGGCCGAGAAACCTGACCGTATCACATTCTGGGATACGTGAGCCATATAGGTACAATGGATGATCAGAGACCACTGAACGTCTAGTAAATGTAATTTGATGAGTTTTGCCACTAGAAAATTTAAACCCGCGAGTGGTGGCCCAATCAGAAACCCGGTTGATGGCATGCTGGAGGGAAACTGCAATGAGGTGACAGCAGCACCTGCACAAGCTATAGCAAACTCATCAACATAAAGCGATGACCAAATATTGGATGGGAGAACAGATGCCAGATTATTTATAGCAAGGAGAAAGAGTGTTGTGCTCAGAACACATCCCTGGGGGACACCTTCAGCTTGGACAAACTCCAAGGAAAGCACATTACTAACCCGGACACAGAAATGTCTTTCAGTTAAGAAGGCCTTAAGGAAAAATGGTAGATTGCCACGGAGGCCTAAGGAGTGGGTCTGGGCCAAGATATTGTACCTCCAAGTAGTGTCATAAGCCTTCTCAAGGTCAAAAAAGATGGCGATAACCGAGTGGTTATTAGCAAAGGCATTACGAATATACGTATCTAACCAAGTGGTTATTAGCAAAGGCATTATGAATATACGTATCCTAGCACAGTAAGGGTTCAATGGCAGAACGGCCCTTACGAAAGACATATTGACTAGTGGAGAGACTACTGTGCATCTCTAAATAAAACATCAAACGTCTATTAACTAGACATTCCATCACCTTGCAAACTGCACTGGTAAGAGCGATGGGAAGGTAGTGGGAGGTATGTTCCGTAGTACCCGGTTTGCGAAAAGGGAGAACAATAGCAGACTTCCACAGCTGGGGAATAACTCCTTGCAACTATATTAGATTAAAGAATCGTAAGAGGACAGCAAGAGCAGACTGATGTAAATGCTGTAGCATACAAATATGTATGCCGTCTGGCCCAGCTGCCGATGATCGGCAAGCAGAGTAGTGTTGCCTCCAGATCCTGAAGGGTAAAAGGCACATTATAAGATTCTTCTCTTAGAGAAGAAAAATCTAATGGCTTTAACTCACTGGCAGACTTAGAAAGGAACGAGGGGCATAGATGGAGACCCTGAAAAATGCGAACCAGTTGATTACCAATTTCAGTGACAATGGCAAGAGGGTGTGCTATATCGACACCGGCAACCTGAAGAACAGGAGACGGGTCTGGGGAGAATTTACCACTCAATTTCCACACTTTCTTCAAGACTGCACTCATCGAGGAAGCCGAAGTGACGGTGGAAACGTAATCCCGCCAGCACGTGCGTTTAGCGCGTATGACACGGCGAGCAATTGCTCTCCTCTGCTTAAAATCAAGGAGTCTCTCTGTGGTTCTGTTATACCAGTACCTGCCCCACGCAGCGCATTTCAAAAGTACTGCCCGAGCACAAGCAGGAGACCACCAAGGCATGCACTTCTGAGAATGCTTGCCCGAGGTTTGGGGGATAGAATGCGAAGCTGCTGTGAAGACGGAGGACGAAAAGAGATGTAAAACCTCATCAATGGAGGACGAGGAAGGAACCTCATGAAAGGCAGTAAGATGTGCGTAAAGGTCCCATTTCGCCTGGTTAAATTGGCAGCGTGAGCTACGAGGGAGTGGAGAATACGAAGGGGACATGAGGATGATTGAAAAATGATCGCTGTCATGTAAGTCCGGGAGGACAGACCAGGTGAAGTCAAGGACAGTTGAGGAAGAGCAGATGGAGAGATCGATGCAAGAGAAAGAATGAGTTTGAGGATCAAAATGGGTAGGAGTACCCATGCTTAAAACATGGAGGGGGAGAGAAGCAAGAAATGCCTCCAACTGAAGGCCACGGGAGTCACAGTGCGACCCTCCCCAGAGAAAATGGTGTGGGTTAAAATCGCCAAGTAACAGAAGGGGTGGCGGCAAGGAAGAAACCAGAAAATCAACATCTGGGATAGACAATGCCTGCGAAGGGGAGAGATATAAAGAACAGAGTGTATACCACTTATTCAAGTGGATATGGGCTGCAGTGTAATGTAAAAAGAACTCACATAAGAGCTGACGGTATGGAATACAAGTGCGTATAAGAAGAGCACTTTCGTTAAAGGTTCCATTGGAAAAAGGATCTGATGAATAAAACAAATCATAGCCCGAGAAGGGCCAGATAACAGCGGATTGTAATTTGGGTTCTTGCAAACAGACCCCAACAGGGAAAAAACTGGGAGAGCAACACCTGAAGCTCACCCCATTACCCCTGAGGCCTCGGATATTCCACTGCAAATAAGCCATGATTTATAGAGAGAAAGATATAAGTTGGAGTTAGAGGTATCTACGGACTAGAGTTAGAAAAGTCCACGTGTGGAGGCAGTGGAAGACCTGTAATCAGAGGAGTGGGATGCTGTGAAGGAAGGAGGGGTGAAGACGGAGAAGAGAGAGGAGGAGGAACCGGAGGTGGAGCAGTGTCCATCAACGGTTCAGTCTCTGCAATAAATCCTGCGATAACTTCCTCGTTTTGAAGACAAAGATGCAGATGTGGACCAATTAGAGATGACAGGAGGAGGAGGTGAGCAACAATCTGGGAGATATTGACGGACTAAGTAGAGGCGAGGAGATGGAAGAGCACTGTCGAAGGCTGGGAGAGGAAGGAGGGCGACCTGGGAGGGCAGTCAAGGAACTTTGAGGACAGGGATGATATTGAACGAGGAGGATGAACCTCTACACACGTTACAGAACTAGTTGGAGGTGAAGAACCCGGCAATGGGATTTTGCCGGACTTATGAGAAGAAGGGGCAGAGATTGGTGGTGGACAAGGCATGTAGACACAGAACTGTGTGAGTGAGCAGAGGAAGGAGAGGGAAGTATGGATGCGAGGTAGGGACCTCAGAGCCAAGAACAGCAAAAGGATTGAGACGGTGACTGAGGATGGGGCACACAGAGGAAGCCACGAAGTTGGGACCCCGAAGTGGGGACGTTTAGCAATGCGAGAATAGAAATATGGGAAGTCTCCATTAGGCGTAGATGAGACGGCCATAGCATATGAGAAGCCTTCCGCCTCTTGAGACAACAGATTAGGTAAACCTGACAATGGCAGAGTAATGGATGGCTCATGACAGTTACAAGAGGGAGGTAGATTACAAGAAGGACTGGCATGGTCGTCGGCACCACAGACTAGGCATTCGGCCATGGACCTGCAATATTTCGCTGGGTGACCAAAACGCCAGCAGTTTCTACACTGTTGCGGTGTGGTGTAGGGGGTCACGTTTTGAACTTGTAACCACGTTTTGAACTTGTAACCGGTGACTTGCAATGTAGACCGAGGGTACGGCAGTCAAATGTTAAATGAGCTGTATTGCAAGGATAATGTCTTCGCTTACGAGCAGGGAGGACAAAAGTGTCAACTTTGAGGATAGGGGTCTTGGAGCTCAAGCTGCTCCAGAATGTCATCACCACATGTCTGGAAATTCCGTTGGACAATGGTGTGGGGTAAAATGACAGTACCACTACAAGAATTGAGAGAATGATGTTTGTCAATAGTGATAGGAATAGTATCTATGGTCGTAAGGAGAGAAAGATCAGGAGCTTGGCCAGCATTCTGGACCGTGATGATGCGAGTGCCGCTCTTGAGAGTGTGAAATGAGATATCTTTACCTACATGGTGTAAGAGAGCTTTACCAATACAGTGGACCCCGAAGTAACGAGCAAAATTCATTCCAGAAGCCTGCTCAAGTGCCATTACCGAACGAATTTAGTCCCTTAAGAAATAATGTCAAGTAGGTTAGTCCATTTCAGACCCCCAAAAATACACTTACAAAATCACTTACAATATTATACTTACATAATTGTACGATTTCCATGGTGCTCGTTACTCGGGGGTCCACTGTACTATGATTGGAAAGATAGGTAGTAGGAATAGTCAGTCTTAGAGTAAAAAACTTTGTCCATTGAGTAGTGTGAAACAAAGTGTTTAAGGGGAGTGCGTGACGAGCTGGTCGTTTCTGAGATGAATGAGAAGGAAGTGTCGAATTGTCATGTAAGGGTCTTGGTCGTTTGGATGTGGGACTGGAGGTGGTCCGACGTGTAACGGGCGAGCAATCCGAAAATTGCCGCACCATAGAGGGAGAAGCCGGAATCAAGGTCAGAGAAGAGCGAAGGTCAGACATGTCAAAAGGGCCGGTCGGAACCCTGGTACCTGAAGCAGGTGACGAACCGGCACCAGCAAGAGGTACAGGAGTATTGGAGGTGTCCAAAGAGTTGTCTATTAACGAGGTAGGGTCAGAACTAGGTGCGGTATCAGGAAGGGGCCCGGGGGTAGTAGGTTCATGGATTGGGTCGGCCATGGTTAGGTTACTTCTTTCTTTTTGTTTTTAAGAAAAAAAATTAAGAAAAAATAAAAAGAAAAAAAAAGAATAAAAAAAGGGGGGAACGTGGAGGAATAGCTCCTAGGAGGAATGGAAGGGGCATAAATCCCCCTCCGCGCCCAAGAGGACCTCAGCACCGCTAGTAGTGCAGATGCAGCATGGAACCCGTGCCATACCCTACCCTTCATGCCAGTAAACCAGCAATCTGGGATAGCAACCTAACATCCACCGAGCCACCTCGGTGGACAAAAGAGAGGGCAGCCGGATACCCGCCACAAAGCATACCTGCTTCGGCCATCACCCCCGGAATCCGAAAGGTGGCCTCCAGTGATACACCAGTCGTCGCCCGAAACATACCCAAAGCCCCCTCCCCCCCGGGAGAGTCAGAATTTTTTAATTAGTTTATCTTTGACTTTCTGTAGTCGTTTTATTCAAGTTACTATTAACTGAATCTAGAGGAATCTAAGTTTGGAACAAGTATCTGTATCAGCTTTTAAAAAAATGAAAAGGTTTGGGATTTTAATATGAATATTGGTTTAGGATTATACGAATTAGATTAATTGATGATAAATAAAATTTGGAAAATATTTGCGCTATGTTTAACAAGTCCTTGACCATCTCACCCGTATCATAATGGACGGCTGTAACGTCTGACGTGACCGTGATGTGATTTCTCAGCCTTATAGGGCCTTCTGTTCTATTATTTTTACAGGTCCTTGATAATGCGAGAAATCCCTTAAGTGCTTGGAATTTCACTACATTTTTTTCACGGTGATTGTTTAGCATATATATAAATATATACAAGTGTGTGTGGTGTTCATATAACACTAGCTGCTTCCTATCAAAGTAACTAATAATAACATAATGAAGTTCAGCACTAAACCCAAAAGGGTCATACAGTGTACAAAACTAAATTTACTCCCCCCCCCAAAAAAAAAACGGAAATTACATTCACCATCATTCATTCAGCAGATGTCTTGCAGAAGTGCCCAGACATCACAATTCAAATGACCCTCTGAACTGTAACATCCCCACCTTTCTTTCCGAGTGCAGGTACTGTACTTCAAACCTCCAAATATGATACACCACTATTAAAAATCTGAAGCTACTCAGAAGAGGCTTTCTCAAATTATCACACTGAAACAAACCCTAGAACATCCATACACCATTGATCAGAGGCAACCAACACATGCGAACACCATTGATCAGAGGCAACCAACACATGCGAACACCATTGATCAGAGGGAACCAACACATGCGAACACCATTGATCAGAGGGAACCAACACATGCGAACACCATTGATCAGAGGCAACCAACACATGCAGACACCATTGATCAGAGGCAACCAACACATGCAGACACCATTGATCAGAGGCAACCAACACATGCGAACACCATTGATCAGAGGGAACCAACACATGCGAACACCATTGATCAGAGGGAACCAACACATGCGAACACCATTGATCAGAGGGAACCAACACATGCGAACACCATTGATCAGAGGGAACCAACACATGCGAACACCATTGATCAGAGGGAACCAACACATGCGAACACCATTGATCAGAGGGAACCAACACATGCGAACACCATTGATCAGAGGGAACCAACACATGCGAACACCATTGATCAGAGGGAACCAACACATGCGAACACCATTGATCAGAGGGAACCAACACATGCGAACACCATTGATCAGAGGGAACCAACACATGCGAACACCATTGATCAGAGGCAACCAACACATGCAGACACCATTGATCAGAGGCAACCAACACATGCAGACACCATTGATCAGAGGCAACCAACACATGCGAACACCATTGATCAGAGGCAACCAACACATGCGAACACCATTGATCAGAGGGAACCAACACATCGAACACCATTGATCAGAGGCAACCAACACATGCGAACACCATTGATCAGAGGCAACCACACATCGACACCATTGATCAGAGGCAACCAACACATGCGAACACCATTGATCAGAGGAACCAACACATGCGAACACCATTGATCAGAGGGAACCAACACATGCGAACACCATTGATCAGAGGGAACCAACACAGCGAACACCATTGATCAGAGGAACCAACACATGCGAACACCATTGATCAGAGGGAACCAAAACATACGAACACCATTGATCAGAGGAACCAACACATGCGAACACCATTGATCAGAGGGAACCAACACATGCGAACACCATTGATCAGAGGCAACCAACACATGCGAACACCATTGATCAGAGGCAACCACACATGCGGACACCATTGATCAGAGGCAACCAACACATACGAACACCATTGATCAGAGGGAACCAACACATACGAACACCATTGATCAGAGGGAACCAACACATGCGAACACCATTGATCAGAGGGAACCAACACATACGAACACCATTGATCAGAGGGAACCAACACATGCGAACACCATTGATCAGAGGGAACCAACACATGCAAACACCATTGATCAGAGGGAACCAAACATGCAACACCATTGATCAGAGGGAACCAACACATTGAACACCATTGATCAGAGGGAACCAAAACATACGAACACAATTGATCAGAGGAACCAACACATGCGAACACCATTGATCAGAGGGAACCAACACATGCGAACACCATTGATCAGAGGGAACCAACACATGCGAACACCATTGATCAGAGGCAACCAACACATGCGAACACCATTGATCAGAGGCAACCAACACATGCGAACACCATTGATCAGAGGAACCAACACATGCAGACACCATTGATCAGAGGCAACCAAACATGCGAACACCATTGATCAGAGGCAACAACATGCGAACACCATTGATCGAGGCAACACACATGCGACACCATTGATCAGAGGCAACCAACACATACGAACACCATTGATCAGAGGAACCAACACATACGAACACCATTGATCAGAGGCAACCAACACATGCGAACACCATTGATCAGAGGCAACCAACACATACGAACACCATTGATCAGAGGGAACCAACACATGCGAACACCATTGATCAGAGGCAACCAACACATGCGAACACCATTGATCAGAGGGAACCAACACATGCGAACACCATTTATCAGAGGGAACCAACACAGTGAACACCATTGATCAGAGGAACCAAACATACGAACACCATTGATCAGAGGAACCAACACATGCGAACACCATTGATCAGAGGTAACCAACACATGCGGACACCATTGATCAGAGGCAACAACACATGCGAACACCATTGATCAGAGGGAACCAACACATGCGAACACCATTGATCAGAGGAACCAACACATGCGAACACCATTGATCAGAGGAACCAACACATGCGAACACCATTGATCAGAGGAACCAAAACATACGAACACCATTGATCAGAGGAACCAACACATGCGAACACCATTGATCAGAGGCAACCAACACATGGACACCATTGATCAGAGGGAACCAACACATGCGAACACCATTGATCGAGGAACCAACACATCAACACCATTGATCAGAGGGAACCAACACATGCGAACACCATTGATCAGAGGAACCAACACATGCGAACACCATTGATCAGAGGCAACCACACATGCGGACACCATTGATCAGAGGCAACCAACACATGCGAACACCATTGATCAGAGGGAACCAACACATGCGAACACCATTGATCAGAGGAACCAACACATGCGAACACCATTGATCAGAGGGAACCAACACATGCGAACACCATTGATCAGAGGGAACCAACACATGCGAACACCATTGATCAGAGGGAACCAACACATGCGAACACCATTGATCAGAGGGAACCAACACATGCGAACACCATTGATCAGAGGGATCCAACACATGCGAACACCATTGATCAGAGGGAACCAACACATGCGAACACCATTGATCAGAGGGAACCAACACATACGAACACCATTGATCAGAGGGAACCAACACATGCGAACACCATTGATCAGAGGGAACCAACACATACGAACACCATTGATCAGAGGGAACCAACACATGCGGACACCATTGATCAGAGGCAACCAACACATGCGGACACCATTGATCAGAGGGAACCAACACATGCGAACACCATTGATCAGAGGGAACCAACACATGCGAACACCATTGATCAGAGGGAACCAACACATGCGAACACCATTGATCAGAGGGAACCAACACATACGGACACCATTGATCAGAGGGAACCAACACATGCGAACACCATTGATCAGAGGGAACCAACACATGCGAACACCATTGATCAGAGGGAACCAACACATGCGAACACCATTGATCAGAGGGAACCAACACATACGGACACCATTGATCAGAGGCAACCAACACATGCAAACAGCTACAAAAACTCTCCCTAGTTACATTGTACTAAAGTTGAAAATTTGATTCCGATGAGAATGAGACGTTCCCAAATTTTAAAAGAAAACTTTGGAGGAAGCAAAAACCTCAGGCTACTACTCCAAGGTACCCCTTCGAGGGTACCTAATTACGTATTCTTTTAAACCAATAATAACAGAATTGGAACAAGTATCATTGTTTATCACAAGATCTTTCTGCTGGAAAGAAACCATGTGATATAGTGTAATATTACTGGGTCTACATCTTCGTTAATAGTTATTTACAGATATACAGCACAAATAATGATGGTTAACGAAATGGAAAGAAAACCAGTGTAAAGGTCGAATAATGATGTAAGAGACAACATAAAGGTCGAGATCTCTCAGAGGATGCCACAGGTCTATTTCACAACTTAAACCATAATTTGAACTTTATAATGGTCCAAGATGGACCAAAACATTGTCTAGAGTTTCCTTCATAATTTGTGGATAAATTATGAATTGTTGCAGCCACGGTATAGTGATTTGTATCCTTGAAGAGGTCCTACCTTGCGCTGCTGCTGCTGCTGCTGCATATTCCTCTCTCACTCACCTAGAAAACAAAAGAAACTGATTAGAAATGTACATTAGTATCATACATTGACTATTTACTTACTGTAAATATGTCTTTGAACACATGGATACTGTGTAGTAACTGTTTTAAAAATAATCACACAAACCTTTTGTCTGTATGAGTGTAACAAGAAGGTTGGCACAGTGGCCAGGAGAGCAGTCCACAGACAAGCTGTTTCACTATTATAATAGTCATGGGTCATACAGTGTCTGAGAACTGGCAGGAAATTCCGTTTGCTGCAATGAATATTTGAATCGCTCATTGGATCAAGAGCCCTTCGGTATCAAGGCACCCCCAATTTCATGCTGAAGGATTAATAGAATGTCACAATACTGTAACTGGAACGATTAACCAACAAATTTGCAATAATTATTATAATCATGGGGAGCGCTAAACCCGTAGGATTATACAGCGCATGTGGGGGAGGGATGGAATGTATTCAGGCTCAATTCAGGGAACCGGAGCACAGATCCAATTCCCCAGATCAAGAATATTTGCAATAAAACTAAGCAAGTTTACAGAGCCCGTCTTTCCCCCGCCACATAACAGTCTAGGACCAACACGTCATCTTGACTGACTTTCAACTTATAAGCAACTTAAAGTAACGGTGAGGCATTTACAAACAACATTCTCATACAGATTTACAGTACTATGGTGAATTTGAGTTAACCCAACAAATAGTAGAAGCGACCATATTAGAAAAGACGCCTGAAAATAGTTTGATAAATAATGATGTGAAGGGGAAAGCAAGAGTGTGGAACACATCAAGAGTGGAGGATAATTATCTAACTGATGTTGACACTACACACCAGTCAACACTTCCAATATATTCTCTTAGGTTCAATGTAACAAATTCAACACAAAATAAACTGAGAACAAAGTGATAGATAGATAGATAGATAGATAGATAGAGAGAGAGAGAGATTGAAAAAAATCAACGATATTTTTCTCCTGTGCAAAATCTAAGGCACAGCTCATCTCTAGTACTGAGGCTTTGATTAATGTAGACGGAACTTTCTCTGATAAAAAAAATGAGAGAAATACTGAAGTTATAATATGACTGTTCAGTGAGTCGTAAGACTCGAGATTAAAAACCAAAACGAATTTTTCATATTGAGACTCGAAACTGCATTATCATACCATTGACAGTATCCATATGCATTCTATATTCAACAAAATTGTAAAATAATATAGTACTGATATTGAATGTGGACACAGATGTCATCCCACAGTCAATGATTTACCTAAACACCACCTAAGTGTCAGTAATCACTAAAAGCTGTAAATAAATAACAATAACAGTGGCTTTTGCTTGTCACAGTTGCTGAACACCTGCGACATGGTATTACATGCACTGCAACAACAAAAACAAAATTAAGATGTGTACAAAGATTTTTATTCACAAGTCTTCCAAGTCTTCTAAAAAAATTATATAGGTCAGTAGGATGATAGATGACAACACTCCAGGAAGGTACAAGTTTAGCATTTTATACTTGTATAACAGGATTACTGAACTTTCTGTAAGATTACGGCAAATACTGCCACTACTATTTACATCAAGTATACTTGTACATAATATACATGTATATACGTATATTGATACATTCCATACATTTGCAGGCCAACAGGCCTGCTGCAGTGTTCCTCCTTTCTTATGTTCTTATGTTGCAAATGTATGTAATAGGAGGTAGGTTATTGAAAGCGGTGAAGAGTTTTTACGAGGATAGTGAGGCTCAGGTTAGAGTATGTAGGAGAGAGGGGGATTATTTCCCAGTAAAAGTAGACCTTAGACAGGGATGTGTGATGTCACCGTTGTTGTTCAATATATTTATAGATGGAGTTGTAAAAGAAGTGAATGCTCGGGTGTTGGGGTTAAAAGATAAAGAAACTAACACAAAGTGGGAGTTGTCACAGTTGCTCTTTGCTGATGACACTGTGCTTTTGGGGAAAACTGAAATGAAGTTGCAGAGGTTGGTGGACGAGTTTGGTAGGGTATGTAAAAGAAGGAAATTTAAAAGTGAATATAGGAAAGAGTAAGGTGATGAGGATAACACAAAAATGAGATAACGGAAGATTGGATATCTGATTGGAGGGAAAGAGTATGGAGGAGGTGAATGTGTTGTGTTCATATATTTGAGAGTGGATGTGTCAGCAGATGGTTATATGAAGGATGAGGTGAATCATAGAATTAACGAGGGGAAAAAGGCGAGTGGTGCACTGAGGAGCTTGTGGAGACACAGAACTTTATCCATGAAAGCAAAGAGGAGAATGTATGAGAGTATAGTTATACCAACACTCTTGTATGGGTGTGAGACATGGGTTGTGAATGTTGCAACAAGGAGAAGGCTGGAGGCAGTGGAGATGTCATGTCTGAGGACAATGTGTGGTGTGAATATAATGCAGAGAATCCGTAGTTTGGAGATTAGGAGGTGTGGGATTACCAAAACTATTATCCAGAGAGCTGAGGAGGGGTTATTGAGATGGTTTGGACATAGAGAGGATGGAACAAAATAGAATGACTTCGAGAGTGTATAAATCTGTAGTGGAGGGAAGGCGGGGTAAGGGTCGGCCTAGAAAAGGTTGGATGGAGGGGGTAAAGGTTTTGTGTGCGAGGGGCTTGGACTTCCAGCAAGCATGCGTGAGCGTGTTAGATAGGAGCGAATGGAGACAAATGGTTTTTAGGACTTGACGTGCTGTTGGAGTGTAAGCAAGGTAACATTTATGAAGGGTTTCAGGGAAACCGGCAGGCCGGACTTGAGTCCTGGAGATGGGAAGTACAGCGTCTGCACTCTGAAGGAGGGATGTTAAATGTTGCAGTTTTATAACTGTAGTGTAAGCATGCCTCTGGCAAGACAGTGGAGTGAATAATGATGAAAGTTTTTCTTTGTCGGGCCACCCGGCCTTGGTGGGGAACGGCCTATATGTTAATAAATAAATAAAAATGAAAACTTATGTACAGTGTAGGACATTTTTTGAAGGACATTTATAAATTCGTCGACATTACCACATCATTTACATGTATTCATGCATATGCATACATATACATACTTTTTTGTTTTCCTCCATTACAATTTTATAATTGCCCTGCAAGTATTGCTAAGTGCCACACATGTATTCATATGTACATGTATACATCCATACTAGCATACATATGCACGCATACATATGCACGCATACAAATCCACAAACATATGCAACGTGCACAAAGGTACATTCATACAGTCGTACATGCATACATGTGCACACATATACGTGTTTAAATATTTGGCTGCATTAGAATTATATGACAGCCGTGCTCTATTCCTTTAGCGTACACTGAGGTAGAGGAGGCTGGGCTTTTGAGGTGCTGGGATACTTTTCCGGGATCACGTAGCCACTGACAAACATGTAGTTTGCAACAGAGTGCATCACAGGGAAAAGTGAGGAAGAGGTAAATAGTGCAGTAAAAGGTAAAAGTGTTGCGGGGGTAATCCTGGCAGACAACACAGGTGGTAACAACACACGCTCTCAACTAAACCTTTACAACTCGAAATTTTATCGTACTCAGTTCTCGGCTTAAGTGGTGTTACACTGTGTGTCGGTGATGGTGGGGAGGGACACCACAGTCTACCCCCCCCCCTTCACCACTACAACCACCTACATCTCTCACCACCAATATGTCTCACTATAACCAACAACGCCTCCTCTCAATACAATTCATATCCCTTACCATCGTCACACACATTTCCTGCCTCACATCATCACAACCTGCATCTTCCACCGTTACACCCACCCTTGTCACCATCATCACCAGTATCTTACAATACAACACACACTTCTGAGTACCACCAAAACCTCTCACCTCCATCACCATCCCCACCCCACACACCTGTGATGAACCTGTGACAGTTTCTTGAGGTTTTTCTACCCTCACAGCCAGACTTGCGACCAGGCTTTTCTGCTGATTATGTGCTGGCCCACAGGCATCACAGCTTGGTTGATCTGACAATAAAGACTAAAGAAAAGGTGCCCAACCTACCTTGCTAAGTAGGCCACATTACATAGTCAAATTTGTGATAATGGCTGAACTCTGAAATACTATAGGTGAATTAACATTACCAACATAATAATATATAACAAATATTAATTACCCTTATGAACAAAGCAAAATCAGGGCACCTTTCATAATCACTTATTTTATCAAAATAATTATAATTTCCATTAACTACTTGAGTAACGTATAACTATAGTAGTAGCAATAACTGATTTTGGAGAGCACTTTGACCATACAGGTCACTTAACGCTCATAGACAAAAAAAATATATGAAACACACTTACGTACATAAAAACAAGGATGAAATTAACAATTAAAACAATGAACATAAACTCTCACTACAAATAAATACTATCATACCAAGATAAAATAACCAGTAATCATTTAAAAAAATCCATAAGATTCTCAATGTCAAAAGACTCCTAAAAGTTCTCGGAGGTCCCTACAGGTACTTCGATAATTATAGAAACCATGATGAAAGTAGAAAGGTCTTAGCCGAGGGCAAACTGTTAAAATATGATCCACAGTCAGCAGCACATCACAAGGACTGAGGCACCTGTGAACAAGTGGCCGGCACGATGTTTGTGCTTAATCTTCAATCAACAGATTCACCTCAAAAGTGACAATTCATGTTGGAGAAGGACCAAACACCCACGTCCTACTGAATTCCCATATGACTTGTTCCGTGTCTGCTGGGCTACCAGACTCACCACTTCCCAAGAATATATCTCTGGATATGAAGTCAGTGTAAGGTAAAAAAAAAAATACTACTGTAGAGTGAACTCGCTAAAGTAGCCTTCGTCCTGGCATCCACCCATGTGACACCCCTCTATAACGCGTAGAGGAGCCAAGAGGAGAAAAAAGGCTTGCACGAAATGTAAAGCAAATCAAACCACAGAAAGCCAAAAAAACAAGCAAGAGCCAGAAACGAAAATGCAAGTAGAAGGGAAGCTGGAAGATAAATTATAAATGAAATAGCATCAAAGGCCAAAACAGAACCAAATTTTTTTCACAGCTATACAAGACAAAAGACCAGGTGACAAGGCTGAAGATGAGACTAACAGAGAATGACAAGCATGCGAAGGGATTAGACAAGAATTAAAAAATGCCTTTACAATAGAAAGTGGAGAGTTGCCAGAAGGAACTGTAGTCAAACCAGATCAACAGGTACTAGAAAACATCAACACAACAAAAGCAGTGATGAAACTACTGAGCTAGACGTAACCAAAACACTGGGACCAGATAACATACCTTCATGGGTATGTGATCCAATAACAAAGATATACAACCAATGTCTCCAATCAAGACAAGTTCCATAAACCTGTAATTAATTTTTACAGAGGCCCAGAAGAAGGTTACAGAGGCCCAGAAGAAGATAAATTATGTAATATCACAGTCACTAGCGAAATGATTATGAAACAGCTGGACCGACTGAAACAAAATAAATCGCCGGGTCCTGATGAGCTTTTTGCAAGGGTTCTTAAGGAATGCAAAATGGAACTCTGTGAACCAATATCTAACATTTTTAATTTATCTCTTCAAACAGGTGTAGTGTCTGATATGTGGAAGATGGCTAATGTAATTCCTATTTTTAAAGCAGGGGACAAGTCACTACCGTCAAACTACCGCCCAATAAGCCTGACCTCAATTGTAGGCAAATTACTAGAGTCAATTATAGCTGATATTATTAGAAGCCATCTAGATAACCATAATTTGATTAATGATACCCAGCATGGATTCACGAGGGGCCGTTCCTGCCTATCTAATTTATTAACCTTCTTCAGTAAAGCTTTTGAGGCTGTTGATCACGATAAAGAATTCGATATTGTTTATTTAGACTTTAGTAAGGCTTTTGATAGAGTACCACACCAGAGACTGTTAAAGAAAGTGGCAGCTCATGGCATTGGGGGAAAAGTGCTGTCATGGATCGAGTCATGGCTCACCAATAGGAAGCAGAGAGTGTGCATAAATGGGGTTAAATCCGAATGGGGACTGGTAACAAGTGGTGTTCCACAGGGATCAGTCTTAGGCCCATTGTTATTTATAATATATATCAATGACCTTGATGAGGGAATTACTAGTGATATGAGCAAATTCGCCGACGACACGAAGATAGGTAGGATAATTGATTCAGTGAAGACGTGTCTTGTGTGCTCTCTGTCAATCTGAAGAAGATGTCCTCTCTTGAGCTACTCTACCAGCAGCTGAAGGAAGAACTGAGGGTAGCTAAGCTTGAGATACAGCGACTGACTGAGGAAAACAAGAGGATTCGTAGTAATCATCCTGTTGAGAATCCTCAAGCCAGGAAAGGAACCTGGACAGTGGCTAAAACGCATGGGACAAAGTTAAGGCTCAAGAGGACGGGTGGAGAGGTAGAAACAACGAAGACCCAGGAGAATGTTGTGGAAACATCGAACCCATTCTCCGTGCTACCCGATGAATGTGAGTCGACTTCTGGGAGCGTCACGACGAAAGACACAAAGGAAGGTAAAAACATTGTTGTTGTTGGGGACAGTCAGGTTAGGTACATGGATAGGGCTTTCTGTTTGATTGATAGGAGTAGGAGACAGAGGGTTTGCTTTCCTGGGGCTGGGATGGAGGATATTGTTAGCCATCTGGACGACATCATGAGAGGTAATGGGAGCAATCCTATTATCTGTCTCAGTGCTGGAGGCAACGATGTTGGCAGACGTAGGAGTGAGGACCTGACTAGCAGGTTTAGGTCAGCAATAGACATAATTAGGAAGAAGGGTGGGAACCCTGTCATATGTGGTATTTTGCCAAGGAGAGGAGTTGGAAATGAATGGCTGTCCAGGGCAATTGGTGTCAATTGCTGGCTGGACAAATACTGTAAGGAAAATTCAGTAACATTCATTGACAACTGGGACCTCTTCTATGGCAGAAATGACATGTATGCCAGGGATGGGGTTCACTTATCCAGGTCTGGGGTGGGGGCACTTGCAACTGCAGTGGAGGGAGCTGTTAGGGCTTTAAACTAGAAATAGTTAGTGGTATGGGTTTTGGGGGGAAAACAGAGAAGTCCCAGTGTAGTAATATTATAAGTTGTAGGAGAACTAGTAATAGGCAGAACAAGGTGGATAGTGGAAAGCTAGTGACACTAGATGACAAGGACAGTAATAGGTATAGTGGAAAAACAGAGATGAGCAGGAAGGGTAAAGAGAAAGGAGGGTCTCTAAATATATATTACACCAATAGTCGTAGTGCTAGGAATAAGATGGACGAGTTGAGATTAGTTGCAAGTACGGGTAATATTGATGTTTTTGCAATAACTGAGACATGGTTTAATATGAAAAATCGGGACTTGCCTGCCGAATGTCACATTCAGGGTTTTAAATTGTTCCAAGTAGACAGAAGTATCGGGAAAGGGGTGGGTGGCACTCTATGTCCGTGATCATTTAAATTGTTGCATAAACGGGTATAAAGTCTGAATTAACACATACAGAGTCTGTCTGGATAGAATTTTCAGAGGGTGTGAAAAATTGATTTTAGGCGTGATTTACCGTCCTCCAAACTTAGATAGGGAACAAGGGAGACTACTTTGGGAGGAAATTGTTAAGGCCACAAGACACGATAACGTAGTAATTCTAGGGGACTTTAACTTTAGTCAGATTGATTGGAATTTCATGACAGGGAATTTAGAATCTAACGACTTTTTAGTAGTAGTTCAGGATTGCTTTTGAAGCAGTTTGTAACAGAACCTACAAGGGAAATAACCTACTTGACTTGGTTCTGGCAAGCAAGGAAACCCTTGTTAATAATTTAGAAATTACAGAGGAACTCGGCTCAAGCGACCACAAGTCAATTACCTTTAGCATTGAATGGATGTATGATAGTAGGGATAATTCAGTAATGGTCCCAGATTTTCGCTTAGCAGATTATAATGGACTTAGAGAACACTTATCAACTGTGGACTGGGGTGAAGAAGAGAGGTATCAATATGACAGTTTTCTTAACACTATACAGGCTGCCCAAAGAACATTTATCCCGTATAAAGAAATTAGATCAAGTAGAAATGACCCAAAATGGATGAATAATAGGCTCAAATATCTTTTAGGGCAGAAGAAAGGAATTTATAGGCGCATAAAAAGAGGTGAGGGTCATCTTATAAATCAGTATACTGACATTAAGAGGACGTTAAAAGGGAATAAGAAAAGCTAAACGGGACTATGAAATTAAAGTTGCTAGGGATTCAAAACTAACCCAAAAAGTTTTTTCCAGGTTTATAGAACAAAAGTTAGGGATAAGATAGGTCCCCTTAAAAATAACTTTGGGCATCTTACTGACAAGGAGAATGATATGTGCTCTATTTTTAACATAAGAACATAAGAACATAAGAAAGGAGGAACACTGCAGCAGGCCTGTTGGCCCATACACAATCCGTCCCACTAACAGAATATTTGCTCAACCCAATTTTCAATGCTACCCAAGAAATAAGCTTTGACAATTCTACCCACTCATGCGCGAGTCCCACTCAAATCCAACCCCTCTCACTCATGAATTTATCCAACCTAAATTTGAAACTACCCAAGGTCCTAGCTTCAATAACCCTACTAGGCAGACTGTTCCACTCATCAACTACCCTATTTCCAAACCAATACTTTCCTATATCCTTTCTAAATCTAAACTAGACCTTATTTATATCCCCTTTGTTAATACCCATTTTCCACTTGTATACCTCGATCATGTCTCCCCTCATTCTACGTCTTACAAGTGAATGTAATTTTAGGGTCTTCAATCTTTCTTCGTAAGGAAGATTTCTAATGCTATGTATTAATTTAGTCATTCTACGCTGAATGTTTTCTAACGAATTTATGTCCATTCTGTAATATGGAGACCAGAACTGAGCTGCGTAATCTAGGTGAGGCCTTACTAATGATGTATAAAGCTGTAATATAACCTCTGGACTTCTGTTGCTAACACTTCTTGATATAAATCCCAGTAATCTATTTGCCTTATTACGTACGCTTAGGCATTGCTGTCTTGGTTTAAGGTTGCTGCTTACCATCACCCCCAAGTCCTTCTCGCAATCTGTATGGCTAAGTTCTACGTTATTTAACTTATAAGTGCTTGGGTTATGGACACTCCCGAGCTTCAGAACCTTGCATTTATCTACATTGAACTGCATCTGCCACTTTTCTGACCACGAATTAAGTTTGTCTAAATCTTCCTGAAGTTCTATGACATCTATGTTTGAATCAATTATCCTACCTATCTTCGTGTCGTCGCGAATTTGCTCATATCACTAGTAATTCCCTCATCAAGGTCATTGATATATATTATAAATAACAATGGGCCTAAGACTGATCCCTGTGGAACACCACTTGTTACAAGTCCCCATTCGGATTTAACCCCATTTATGCACACTCTCTGCTTCCTATTGGTGAGCCATGACTCGATCCATGACAGCACTTTTCCCCAATGCCATGAGCTGCCACTTTCTTTAACAGTCTCTGGTGTGGTACTCTATCAAAAGCCTTACTAAAGTCTAAATAAACAATATCGAATTCTTTATCGTGATCAACAGCCTCAAAAGCTTTACTGAAGAAGGTTAATAAATTAGATAGGCAGGAACGGCCCTCGTGAATCCATGCTGGGTATCATTAATCAAATTATGGTTATCTAGATGGCTTCTAATAATATCAGCTATAATTGACTCTAGTAATTTGCCTACAATTGAGGTCAGGCTTATTGGGCGGTAGTTTGACGGTAGTGACTTGTCCCCTGCTTTAAAAATAGGAATTACATTAGCCATCTTCCACATATCAGACACTACACCTGTTTGAAGAGATAAATTAAAAATGTTAGATATTGGTTCACAGAGTTCCATTTTGCATTCTTTAAGAACCCTTGCAAAAAGCTCATCAGGACCCGGCGATTTATTTTGTTTCAGTCGGTCCAGCTGTTTCATAATCATTTCGCTAGTGACTGTGATATTACATAATTTATCTTCTTCTGGGCCTCTGTAAAAATTAATTACTGGGATATTATTAATGTCTTCCTGTGTGAAAACCGAGAGAAAATAATTATTAAAAATAGAGCACATATCATTCTCCTTGTCAGTAAGATGCCCAAAGTTATTTTTAAGGGGACCTATCTTATCCTAACTTTTGTTCTATAAACCTGGAAAAAACTTTTGGGTTAGTTTTTGAATCCCTAGCAACTTTAATTTCATAGTCCCGTTTAGCTTTTCTTATTCCCTTTTAACGTCCCTCTTAATGTCAGTATACTGATTTATAAGATGACCCTCACCTCTTTTATGCGCCTATAAATTCCTTTCTTCTGCCCTAAAAGATATTTGAGCCTATTATTCATCCATTTTGGGTCATTTCTACTTGATCTAATTTCTATATACGGGATAAATGTTCTTTGGGCAGCCTGCATAGTGTTAAGAAAACTGTCATATTGATACCTCTCTTCTTCACCCCAGTCCACAGTTGATAAGTGTTCTCTAAGTCCATTATAATCTGCTAAGCGAAAATCTGGGACCATTACTGAATTATCCCTA